>LNAC01000153.1:3340005-3474277 GCA_002007465.1 Ailurus styani
TTTTTTTTTAAGATTTTATTTATTCATTTGACACAGAGAGAGAGATCACAAGTAGGCAGAGAGGCAGGCAGAGAGAGAGGAGAGAGGAGGAAGCAGGCTCCCCGCTGAGCAGAGAGCCCGATGCGGGCCTCGATCCCAGGACCCTGAGATCATGACCTGAGCTGAAGGCAGCGGCTTTAACCCACTGAGCCACCCAGGCGCCCTGTGTTTCACTAATTTGCAATGATACACACTCATGCCTTCCTCTCTCCTCTCCATCCTCTCTACCTTATGTTCTTTCTGAATTCTTTCCTCTCTATCCCTCTTCCTCATTTTGCCTTTCCTACTTCTCTCTCTCCTTCCCTTGATTTGTCCTTCCCCTTCTCCCTTCTTTGCTTTGCTAGAATTGAGCATTTTACAGGCTGCCCCAGATATCCCTAAATGTTATCTCCTCTGCTTTTGCAAAGTGTGTCTTTTTTGGTCTCCCTCCCCCTCTCGCCCTGTCCCTGTTCTGCTTTGTATTCTTTGCCACCTCCCCACCCCAGCCTCTGAGATCGCCTCTAAAAACCTGCATTTGTCCCAACACATTCCGAGGAAATGTACATTTCCCATAAGGCCCCCACTTAATTTTTATCACCAGCACCACTAAAATAACTGCTCTCAATACATCCATCCAAGACTTTCACAGCCAACAACCCCCTTTCCTTTGCTTCCTTTGCTTTTTTAAACCTGTCAGGAAAAGGTGTTCAGAAATATTTCATTTCGTTGCTACTCAGAGCAGTGATTTTCCATCCTCACCATTTCAGGGACTGTGAGTCAGTGCTGAGAACTGGCTTGTGATTTCTTCAGCTCTGTTCAGACTGGAAAGTGCACAGAGCTTCGTGCCTGTCTCTGTTCTCTAATAAAACGTTCCCAGTGTTTGATGCAGGTACCGAGACTGCGCCTTACTTCTATACTCAATCCTTCAGCTCAGTTTTTTTTTTTTAAACATTCTCTGGAATCTTCCAACTGCTACAAAAAGCACACTATCAAAAGCTTGTATTAGACTCTCAAGAACATGACAAATGATTCAGAGCAGGGTTATCACAGGATCAAACCTTAGAACCTCTGTGGTGTGTTCTGACTAGTTCTATAGAACCTCAGTTTTGAAAATACCTCTCAGAACAGTCTCTGCTATAGACAATACCTAAAAGACTCAGAACGAGTATTATTTTGGTCCTGTGATTTTTAGTTTATATTTGCATAGTAATTGTTTCGGAATTGTTAATCACTCTTACGCGAAAAGGGGAAGAACGAGAACAGGAGGAGGACGATGAAGTAGAGGAGGACAGGTGGGAGAGGAAGAAGAGAAAGAGGCATCTGTGGCCAAATACATTTGGAAGACCCTGTGTTAGGTAACATTTAAATACGTCTGCACTTTGTGTCTTCTTGCAGTCTGTTTTGAGACTATTCCGGATGACATTCTTCAAATTGTATAATCATTTTGGACCCACGAGCTTTTTGTTTTCTATAGATGATCTCAAACTAGAGTTTTATAAAACTTTAGGGAAAAAAAATAGGCTTCAGTAAATAATGTACTCTTTGCTTCTTCATAGAGTTGTAGAACCATCAACACTATTCATGTTCATTCATTCGTTCCTGCAGATATTCATTCATTCATGCCCTTATAGGCTCATTCAACTTTTTAACTAGCATGCACTCTGATCTAGGCACCAGAGATAAAAAGATGAATGAGATAAGATCTCAGTCCCTAAAAAATCCAAGTTCTAGTTTAGAAGATGGACATTCAGATAGGTAGATGATTAAACATTTCGGTAAGAGAAAGATCATGGAAATAGATACTGTACGAGCATACCCCAGACAGAGTGAATTTTCATGTAAAAATTCATGGATGAGTCCCTTATTCATAAAATAGGGACAATGATCCTTCTTTCATAAGATTGTTGGAAGATGCAATCGACTGCTCTGGAAAATGACATGATTCATGTAATCTGGTGATTGGTGTTTTGCAGATTTGGGAGCCAGGAGACCATTAAAAGAACCAGTGAAATATTTCATGAAAGAAGCACCAAAGGTATGAAAAAGGAATTTAACTGTAGAATCAGTGAGAGGTGACCAGTGAGACAGACATGATGTCAAATCTATGTGAGAAATGGTCTTGACTAAACGTCTGGGACCAGAGAAAGAGATCAGGAAATGTTTATGTTGAATTAACTGCATTGTTTAGGTCACAGCTGGATCTGAAGAGCTGATGGATTCTAGACTATCCGCACAGAGCAACAGTAGAAATCTCAGAGATGAGTCAGTTTGCTTTGCTATTTTTAGTATATTTTCCATTTCTTATTTCCAAACTTTACCCTCTAGTCTCTGGCTAATTTAATCTCAAAACCCCACGCTGCACGACTCCTGTGAATTGACTGCCCCCTTTGGGTTCTCTCTGTACTCTGAACCCTAGCAAGACACACCAGTGCCACCTTGTAAAGTCAAGTCAGCTGATCAGAACTCAGCATGACCCAGCGCTGGATTCAGGATGGCTCTTGCATCTGGCTGCACCTCCCACAAGGCAGAGATCTAACATGTTGCTTTATGATGCTCTTTTGGAAAACTGAAGTACAAAGTATACTGTATAAAACCAAATTCTCTTCTCTTGTAAACTGCATGTTAAAAACCTTTAAGTTTCAAGGGGAGGTTGGATTTGTATCAAGCCCCAAAATAGCTCTGGCAACTTTCATGAAAAAGGCAATATACATTTATTATATTTAATATATTTTAACATAATTTGAGTACATTTGCTGCTTGTTCAGATTTTTTGGTGTGGATTTTTTTCTTTAGAATTTATTATAATTATTATTATTATTTTTAACGTATGATCTGATGGTAGAATGAGCAAAGAGGGGGGAAAATAGAAAAGAGAACTTTGGCTTCAGTAGTATTCACACCTTCCAGGTGTTTGTCCTGAATTTTATTATCTGAGATCCACTCTCTAGTGGCAGCTAACTGGGAGTGCAGCAAATCATTAGGCTTGTCCTGGAACTCTGCAGATTAATGAAGGGCACTAGTCAGAGAATAGTAAACCTCAGAAGCTACGTCAGAGACCACAATTAAATGGGCAGGGTGGTGTCAGTGTTTTCTTGTTGGTAAAATGTTTTTCACATATTTTCACATATCTCAGTGAGGTTCATTTCACATATGAGGAAACTGAATTCTGAAATTTTAAATCTCTTTCCCAGCATCATGCATATGGTAATTGTGGAAACCGGGGCGAGCAATTCATATCTTTTAATTCCTTTAATTACTTGAGTTCTTTCCACCAGAACATATGACTTGTAAATCCCTCATTCATTTATTCATTCATTCTTGCACTCATTTAAGAATTATAGTTAAAAAAAGGAGTGACTGTGTTTCTATTATGTACTAGGTATTAGAAGTGTGGTTTTGAAAAATCTTGATATATTTCCAATGATATTGGAGTTTGAAGTTGGATTTACAGGTGAGGAAACTAAGGCTTAGGATAACTATGTTGTTTCCTTTCAAAAAGCTAATTTGTGGTAGAGCTGGGAATAGACTTCAGGTCTTTGGATAAGAAGAAAAAGAATTTTAAAAAAGCTGCCTATAAATCACAATTGCATAAATGAAATCCTATTTTCCACCAACTTCCATTATAATGGTAGAAATGTTTTATCTTCACTTCTGATTGATTTCCAATAGGCAGTGGCCCTGAGCACTTTTAACTTGTTTCCCTTTCCTGAATAGACCCTCTTCCTAGCCAGATTTCTCTGTCTAGTAGATGACTTTTAAACAAACTTATTTGTTAAAAGGAAATCAATATTGGGGGAAAACACAGAATTGAGTGAACAGTTTCTAATATAAGTCACATTGTACTCTATTTTTTTTTTATCAATTTGCATGTGTAGATGGGGAAAGTGTGGGATGCTTTCTCACATTTGGGTTTGTCTATAGCATAGTTTTCCTGCACTTTAAAAAATATGTATCAATTTATGTTTATAGGTACAAAAGAAATAACAATACATATTTCTACTTACACGTAGATCCTCCATCTTAGCAAAATTGCAGAGGAAAATATAGACACATAGAATAAGAAAACTGGAAGAGACTTCAATCACTATGTCTAGTCATTCTTAAATTTTGGAGATCAAAGTTTGTTTTAAGAATTTGGTTAATTATATTTCAGTGGAAAGGACTTTTCCTTTTTTGTTGTTTTTACAGAAAAACATTCAGATGAAAACAGCACACATTGTCTCTAGGAAAATCAAATACATATACAGGCTTACAAAATATTGCGTATAATATCAAAGAGTACGCTCTCTGAAAAAATACATAACTCTTTATGCTCCAGGAACCTCTCAGATAAGAACACAGTCCTACACTGTAAATGCTGTGAGGACAGAGGCTCTATTTCTGGGATTTAATGTCATGTTTGAAGCACCCCAAACTGTGCCTGGTTTATTATGGTTTTCCACAAACTTTTTCTGAGTGACCCAAAGGATATTACATTAGAAGGAACCATAGGTATTATTTAATCCAGTGCTTTCTCATTCACATTTTACCCACAAAACCACTTCCTGTAATGAAACATTACACAGATAATAAATACATAGACTGATTAAAAATAGAACTGTTGTAAATGAACCTGGAGTGGATCAAAGCCCAGAATCTTGTCCATCTTCACTTGCCCCCGTTTGTAAAACCTTTGCAGAGGTTTCAGGGAATTCCTCCTTCTACGGATGAAGAAGTAGAGGCACTAGTATATTAAATTAGTTAAGGTCAGACGGCAAATACATTTGCTGAGCTAAGATTCGATTCCCAATCCCAAATGATGATTTTTATGGACTATGCTGGAATCAAGACTTCTGAAAAGTTTGTAACCCTAAATTGAAAATGGTTGGCAAAACCAATGATCTAAGCAGATTTCCTCAACATACACATGAAGAAAGGGAGACACGTGTTGTGAAGTGACATAAGCAAGATCTGTCAGTTTGGTCTCCTTTGTGCTAAGTAGCCTTAGAATACAAGAATTCAACCTGATGATGTAGTCTAGACATTTCTAAGTGCTGTTAATATAGTGATTAACACCTGTTTTTAAGGGATTTGTGAGCTAAAAAGGAAGACGGGGAGAAAATAGTTGCAGTGGAACATAATATGTTATAAGGTGATCCATCTCTTTATCTCACGTCCCTAACTCATTGGCCTATCTTACTGATTGTATTTCGAAATTGGATCTAACTGCATTGCTGCCACCTTAGTCCAAACTGTCATTACCGCTCACCTGGATTATAGGAGTAGCCTGTTCACTGATCTTTTGCTTTCATTTTTATTTCCCTGCAGTCAGTATTCAACACAGTACCCAGAAGAATCCTTTTAAAACATAAGAGAGAGCATGTTACTTCTCTGGGCAAAATCCTCCAATAGCCTCTGACTTCAGAATAAAAAGAGCTTACAATCACAATAATACCCTTTAGAATCTGTCCCCTGACCATATCTCCTATCTCAATCCTTATTACTTCCTCATTCCACTCAGCCACAGTGAACTCTTGACTATTGTTTCTCAGACATTACCAACTCATGTCACTCCTGGCAATTGCTGATGCTCCATCCTCCACCTGATATGCCCTTTCCATGATTCTGATGGAGCTCACTCCACTTCAATCAGGTCTCTGCTCAAGCATCACCTTCCTAATACAGCTTCAAGGACTTCCAGATATAAACATGCTAATCACAACCCCCATCCTAGTCTACTTTTTCACTTGTGTGTGTGTGTGTGTGTGTGTGTGTGTGTGTGCGAGCATGTGTGCTTGCGAAAATTATTTTTTGGAGCAGTTTTAGATTTGCAGCAAAACTAAGAGGAGGGTGCAGATTTCCTATGTACCCCTACCCACTTACACACATAGCCTCCCTCATTATCAACACCTTCCACCAGAGTGATACGTTTGTTACAACTACCTACACTGACACATCATAGTCACCCAAAGTCCACAGTTTACACAGCAGTTAACTCTTGGTGTTGTGCTTTCTGTGGGATTGAACAAAGGCACACTGGCACGTAGCCATCAGTATAGCATCATACTGCCTATTTCCTCTGCCCTAAAAATCTTCTGTGCTTTGCCTATGCATTCTTCTCCTCCACTTCCCCAACTCCTGGCAACCACTGATTTTTTTTTATGACTATAATTTTGCTATTTTCAGAATGTCATATTGTTGGAATTTTAAGCATGTAACCATTTCAGATTGACTTCTTTCACTTAGTAATATACATTTAAGGTTCTCCCATGTCTTTTCATGGCTTGATAGCTTATATCTTTTTAGCACTGTATAATATTTCATTGTCCACAATCTATCCATTCACCTACTGAAGGATATCTTGGTTGCTTCCAAGTTTTGGCAATTATGAATAAAACTGCTATAAGGATATGCATGCAGGTGTTTATATGGAAATAACTTTTCAGTTCCTTTAAATACCAAGAAGCATATATGATTGCATGATTTTGTATCATATGGGAAGGGTATGTTTAGGTTTCTTTTTGTTTTTTGTTTTTGTTTTGTTTTTTGTTTTTTTGTTTTTTATTATTTGCCCCAGGGAAGGTATGTTGGTTTTATAAGAAACCACCGAACCATCTTCCAAAATGGCTGTACCATTTTGCATTTCCACCAGCAATGAAGAAGAATTGTATTGTTCCACATCCTTGCCAGCATGTGGCGTTGTCAGTGTATCAAATTTTGGCCGTTCTAATAGGTACACAGTGGTATCTCATTGTTGTTTTAATTTGCGTTCCCTTTATGATATGTGGGTCGGGGCCCCTGGGTGGCTCAGTCTGTTAAGCGGCTGCCTTCAGCTCAGGTCATGACTGGGATAGAGCCCCTCATCGGGCTCCTTGCTCAGCAGGGAGCCTGCTTCTCCCCTGCTTGCCATTACCCTGCTTGTGGTTGCTCTCTGTCTCTCTCTCACTTGCTCTGTGTAAAATAAATAAATAACATCTTTTTAAAAAAATCATACGTGGGGTATCTTTTTTTTTTTAAGATTTCATTTATTTGAGAAAGGGAGTGAGCACGAGCAGGGGGGAGGGGCAGAGCAAGAGGGAGAAGCAGACTGGCCACTGAGCAGGGAGCCCAACTCAGGCCTCAGTCCCAGTACTCTGGGATCATGACCTAAGCCAAGGTAGATGCTTAACCAAGTGAGCCACCCAGGCACCCCTTGGGGCATCTTTTTATCTACTAATTTGCCATTATCTGCTAATCTGCTAATTTTACCTGCTAATTAACGTATATCTTCTTTGATGAAGTGTCTGTTACCGTCTTTGGTCCATTTTTAAATCAGATTGTTTTCTTGTTGTTGAGTTTTAAAATTTTGTTTTATATTTTGGATAACAGTCCTTATCAGATGTGTCTTTTGTGAATATTATCTGCCAGTCTTTGGCTTGTCTCTTCTTCCTTCTCATTCTATTTTATCTTTATTAATTGCACCTATCACTACCTATTCTTAAATCTGTATTTCTCTATTATCTTTCTTCCCAACGAGACTATAAACTCCTTGAGGACAGGGACATTGAACTGTCCACAGCTATAGTCTCAGTACAATATCCAGTGCATGCATAGCACTCAATATATAATGAACAAATAAATTTTGAATTAATTAATGAGTCAAAGTAGGCATAATGTTTTGTGAGTACTTGCAACTTCACAATGTGAACATTTCTGAGACAGCATATATTTCTCAGAATAGTTGAAGCTTAACATCTCCTTTGAAAATGTATTTGTGATCCTGAAATCCAGCTGATGCCAAAAATTGTCTTATGTCAAATGAATATTCTCTTGGGCAAGTCGGACACTGATCCTCCTTGGCTCTTCCTTTGGCAACATATTCAAAATGGCCAACACAAGACTTGCTCCTGTCTGTCTATTTATGGAAAAGCTATGTCCTTTGAAGTTCTAAAACCTGGAGTGGACTCCTAGCTTTGTACTTTACCATCTGCAAGATCTGTAAAACTTCTCTAACGCTGAGGATTCCTGATTTGAAAAGGAGGTGGAATATCTCCTACAAAGATTTGCCGTTAAGTATTAAATATGAAAGTATTTGAAGCACTGCAAATAACTTTACCATAATTACCCTTAATATACTTCAGAGGTAGGGAGAATTTCTCCATAAAATGGCATTTTCTGCTTCTAGACCCGAGAGCATTTAGGATGTTGTTATTCTGCATCAGGACTGATTGTCAATGGCTTGGCCACTGGATTTCTACTCGTCCTTTGGGAAGCTCCTTCAAGTCTAATTGACCTCATTGTCAGGACATGTTTCTTAATGTTTGGACAACATTTTCATTTCTGTGTTCCATACTCTAATTTCTATTTATACCTCCATGGGGCAGCATAACAATCTTTCTCCTTCTGTGTGTATGCCCTTCAAATATTTATGTTGTTAGTATGTCCCTCCTTAGTTATGCTCGATCTATGCAGACAGTATTTAGTTCTTTTAATCTTTTCTCATAAATCAGTCCCTCCAGTCTTTTAATCATGCTCCCTGATGCTCTTTGAATCTCTTCCAATTTCTTGACAGCTCTCTCGTGTTGAGATGCCCAGAACTGTTTACAGTATTCTAGGTGCTGTCTGATCAGCCTCACACTGAGCAGCTTTCTCCCCTTGATGGTTCTTGACAGGCAGCCTCCCTGCCTGCAGTTCAAGGATGCTGTTTGAAGCCTGCAGTCATCATTTAAACTTGTAGGATCTTTCCCCACCATTCATTGCAGGCATCTTTTAGCATCCGTTCCAAGCAGCCATTATATGATGGCAACTTTTCAGAAATGGCACGCAATAATTGTGAAATTTATCTTTTTGCAATAAGTGTCAATATTTAAGGGTGTGGACTTTCAGGAGGGCTTGATTATGACATAGATGTTAAGAGGCTTTTCTCTGGTGTCAGACTGCCTGGAATTGACTCAGCTCGAAATGTCTTTCCTGGCTGACCTTGACTAATTTACCAGTGCCTCAGTTTTTCCTTCTGTAAAATGAGAAAGAATACCTATAAAGTGATTCTAAGAAACAAGTGATATATGAACACTTAGAATAATGACTGAAACATTGGAAACAGTCAATAAATAATCATTAGTCATGTCATTTAAAAATATTTAACTGAGTTAAATTTAATAAAGTACACATATTTTGAGTGTATGATTTGGTGAATTTTGAAAATGTTTACCCCTATGTAACCAACACTCAAATCAAGATATTTTCATATTGTCAGAATTCTCTCATGCTCCTTCTCAGTAGATCTACCTCTTCCCCAGGGAATCACTTATCTGATTTCCCTTAGCATAGCCCAGTTTTGCCAGATCTAAAAAAATCTTATCAAGGAATCATAAGCTATGCATTTTCATGTATCTGTCTTTTTTTAACTCAACATAATGTTTTTAAGATTTATCCATATCATTGCATTTATCAAAAGTTTTTTTTAATTTCTGGACAATATTCCATTATATGAATAGTACGCAGGAGCTTTATCCAATCATCTGTTGATGAATTTGGATTATTTCCAGTTTTCCACTATTATGGATAATGCTACTGTGAACATCCTTATTTAAGACTTTTTTGACATATGTTTTCATTCCATTACCACAGGATAAGTCCTCATGACCAATGAAGCCATTGTGAGGTAGACCCAGAACTCCATTTATCACTTATCTACCATATGCCCTGATTGTATCAGTAGGTATCTTGGATCCCTTGGTCTCAATGTCAACTCTTAACCAGTATTCCAGATCTCTAAAAAAATTGGAATATTCTCTATTCCCCAGAGTACAGTTACTCTAGTGTGTATGGTCATAAGCCATGGTGGCCTGTTAAATGCTTAATACTAAGATTTTTGAGGAAAAAATAAAACCTTGATGAATAGCATTTGCCAGTTTCCATTGTGTAAAAAGTCCCATTCATGGATAATTAAAGCTATCAGCATCATGTTACTGAACCCAGAGTTAAGAGGAGATATGCACAATTTGCTTTAAATGGTAGCGCAGGTTGGTTTCAGCACAGCAGTGATCCCTTTGAAGAAAAAAATGAGGAAATGGATTTTTAGCATATATTTGCAGATTATTAGAGGCTTCCTTACCAAGAGGAGCCCATCTTCCCTTTTCTTGTTGGCCTCAGACCAGAAGCTGAATAAGTGATCATGATTTCCCATTACGGCAGCTGACATAGCTTTATGATGACCAGCTTTTAAAAATTTCCTGGTTATATAATCATGACATGTGCTTTTGAGCTTCCTATTTATATCAGTCCTAGCGCTGTCATGACTTACTAGCCATTTCCACAAATCCAAGATGGTTAAAGGCCTTCTGAATATCAACTTGACCCTTCTTCTGGTTATGGTCAAACTACCTTGTGTCTGGTGGTGCTGAAACTTGGTCTTTTCTATCGTAAAATTCTCTCACCTATGGAGACTATGGATCCCAGTTCCATAATGGTATTTCCTAATACAGCCAACCCCAAATAAAAACACACAGTAAATTGAGTTTCTTAATGATACTAACATAACACTCACTTAGCACTTTTCTCATCTCTTTCTTGAAGGAAGTGGTAATTTACTTGGTAGTTTTTCACCTAATATAGCTTTGCTAATACGTTCACTTACATGAGCTTTCCAACTCCTTTCTCAATACGTCGCTAAGGCAGCTCTGGCATATCCACCTTATAACTTATGGTAATGTTTAAGCTTCAATGATTCATCTTTGCAGTATAGCAAGACTGGCTCTACGTTTCCTTCCCATGATGTTAAATCTTGAGTCATGGGAAAGCGACCATAAGAATAAACTCAAACTCTCCCTTGTATCCCCCCTTCAAGATTCATATTTGCCCTCCAATCTTCTCAGTATGTATTAGCCATTTTCTCTTTTTTCTTGAACCAGCTGTCTCCTCCCATATGCCCTTTTGGGCTATGCTAAGATACAACTAGTTATTGGTGAAGAAGCAATGGGAGGCAATGAGCAAAAATCTGAAAGAGGAGATTATTCTGAGAGGTATCTGTTTGGGGGTGATATTTCTAGATAACGAGAGTCTACTCCTCTTTAGCAAGAAGAATGAAGTGCTCTTTCTCTCCCCTCTCCAATTTGGAGAGTATAGGAAAATCTAGACAGTTCTCTTTCTCAGGAGCATTTACACAGACATCCACTTTCCAAGTGTTTGAGTTCCACTATTTATCAAAGCGTTGAATTAACATAAAAGACTTAATGGGACTAAATGTTCCGTCTCCTTTGTAGTTCCTTGGAGTCGCTGTATATCTAATATTGGGCCTGATTTCATGACGGTCTGCCCTCTGGCTGCTGGAGATGAGCAAATCATGCTAACTTCCTTCTTTATTACTCTCTTTTAAGAGATTTTTGATTTTTGAGAAAAGTATCAGCCCAACTTCTTTCTGTGTTGATAATGAATCAGCCTTTTTCTAGATTAGAAATATTGTTGTGGAGGTTTTCTGGGTTTCACAGGGCCCCCTGTGCTGATAGTGATAAACTAAACCTACATTTTTTATCCTCTACACCTCCAGGGCATTTACCAAAATATATCCAACTCCATCACTCTTAGAATTCCATTGTCCACATCCCAAATAAGTGTGAAATCTGTTGTATTATCCAGTCTTTCCCCTTCCATCTACATCTTATTTCAATTCACCACAGGTGGATGACTTAGTAATTAGGATGCCACACCACAGCATGGTCACCATCACCTTACAAAGCAGCAAGCAGTCCCTGGTTTTTGTCTGATGAGTGGTTGTTTCAATTTCAGAATACCATCCTGAGGGTTATTTTCTAGACACACTTCTGTACCCCAAAGCAGATCCTGAGAAAGAGATTGGGAGCAGGTAGTTCATTTGCAAGATAATACCAGAAAGCACCTGCAGGAGGGGTGAGGAAGTGAGAGAGGGAAGAGGGAAAGTATTCTTTAATGGTTAGGTTACCCTTGCAGGCTACTGGAATCTTCTGAGTAATTATAGAATGTCCCACCAAGGGATGGGGAAGCTGGGGTATTCATCGACCAGCCCCCATCCCTCATTGCCTCATTGGTTAAGAGCTGCCCCTGGGAACATTAAGTCCTTGACATTTCCTGTATGCTCTGGCTGCTGGCTGACAAAACTCCTATGGTTTTGGTTAAAGGCAAGCAAGAAAGCAGAGAGATGTAGGCTCTTGTGGGAGGAAGTGCTTAGCATCATAGAAACCATCCACTTCAACTGCAGATGAATTTAGGTGGTCCAAAGTGATATTGGGTGGGGCATCAACAGTTGTCTGAAATAAAGATTATATGAAATAACGCATATTCAATCTCAGAAGAGTGTCTGACACATACTAACACTGTTATCACACGTCACCAATATGATTTTTACCTTTGCCTGTGTTTTTACACTTTATCTCCCCTACTTAGGCGATACAGACTCTGAAAGAGAATCTACATTGTCTTCATCTCTGTGTTCATGAAAATGCTTTGCCTAATTTTTGGTAATGAGTTATTGCTTAGTAAACATCATCTGAAGGAGTGTTTTCAAGGAGGTGGAATAAGGCAAGGGCAACCAGTTTTTTAGGACAATGATAATTAAGCCCACAGCTGACAAGTGTGTCAAGTATGGTTGAACAACAACAAAAAAGGCAGTGGTGGTGGCATTGAACTCCAATCCTGCTTCAAATCGTGACCAAGGCACTCCCTAGCCAAGTGACTGTAGGTCACTCCCTAAGCTGAAGCTTCTTCATTTGTCTAGCAAGAGGCGCATTGTGTTTTTTTCACAGACTGCTTTGTGGGGACTTTAGTTCAAGGTTGCTAGGAGAGTGCACAGCAGCTTCACCCATTCTTCCCTCTTTTCCTTCCCTCTTTTAAGAGTTTTGACAAAAAAGCATCACCTCTACTTTGAATTCTGTGCTGCTAATGAGCCAGCCTCCGCAAAATCGGCCTCTTCAGAGCATAAGTTCATGGAATCGGAAAATCCTGAATTCCAATTGCAGTCTTCACCATTATTAGCCAAGTGACCTTTCTGACCCTTATTTCCCATACCTGTAAAACCAGGCTCGTGATGTTCTCTCCCTTCTGTGAGGAGGCAGTGTCTAATGTTTCTCTTCATGCTTGGTACATTGTAAACACTCAATACATATTTGCCTTGGTTTTGTGTCAATCATCTGATTGGGTGCACAGTCATTCGTGCAGACCTTCAGCGTGTCCAAATCTTCGCAATGACTTCATTCTTCGGTTTCCTCTGGTAACTTCGGGATCACAGTGGTTTTTTTATGGGTTTCTGTTCAGTCTGATTCTGTTTGGGGCCAATACTTTTATGAGTCTTAGGATGACCCTTGGCAAGAGCAAATTTTGAGATTCCTCATAGTTGTCAACAGGAAAAGATTGAGAGTTTTGAGGAAGAAAAAGGAGCGAGGACTATTAAAAGTATATAAATAGATAAAGGAAAGTAAGGAAACTTTTTGCATGGAAATGTTAAGTGAGTAGAATTTATTTATATCTGAGTTATTATCTGTGTCTCAGACTGCATCCAGTAAGGATTTAGTGTTGCTTACAATGAAAGGTCTATGCGGGAAAGAATTGTTGAAATAAAAATAGGGGGGAAATTGGTCAAAAAGAAAGAAGAGTACATAACAATGCTCAAAATCCTAGATGAAAATAGTTAATATATTAGGCTTTTTGCATTGGTTATCCAGTGACCTAGAAAACTAGAAATTGGATAGAAGGAATAGCAATCTGCCATCAAAAGAAACAAGCCCCCCCCCAAAATCAGGGGGTTTTAGTTGGAGACTTCGACTTCAATTGATAAGCAGTGAGTTTTAGGCAGTTACTGTGTGCTACCCAGCCTTGTTTTTCCATGTGTAATGAGGTTGTTGCAGTTAGTCTTTTTCAATATTTTCTTCATAACCTATCACTTTCATTTCTTCAACAAAATATTACCCAGACCCAACTTATCAATCGATAAAAATGGAGCTGGCAGGTTGAAGAGGACATAGGGTTCTTATCTCTGCTTTACAAATAGTAGTAACCTCAAAGCCATATTCAGAGAGACCCTTAATTAGAGAAACATGGGTCAGTATGTTGTATCATTCCCCCACTATTTATGATAAACAACATATATATGTATGTACTATTGGGAAATGTAGTCACAATGTATAATATATCCATTCACTTAATGAAGAAATCAATAGAATATTACATAGAGTCCAAAACAAATCTGTTAGGTCCATGTCAAGTGGTAAGGGTATGGTTGCAAAAGAAACAGACATGCTCCCCATATTCCTGTAGCTCACAGTGAAGATAAAACTTGGGCCAGGTGATTTAAAATGTGGTAAAAGCTATAAAAAAGATCACTTTTTCTCTGTGCCAGTCACCAAACAGGCATACCTTGGAGACGTGGGTATGTGGGTTTGGTTAAAGACTACTGCAATAAAGGGAGTATCACAATAAAGTGAGTCAAATGAATTTTTTTTTTGTTTTCCAGTGCATATAAAAGTTATGTTTGCACTATACTGTAGTCTATTAAGTGTACAATGAAATTATGTCTTAAAAAAACACATACCTTAACTTAAAAGTACTTTATTACTAAAAAAAATTTTAACTGTCGTCTGAACTTGCAGCAAATAATAATCTTTTTGCTGGTGGATGTTCTTGCCTTGATGTTGATGGCTGCTGATTGGGCAAGTGGCTGCTGACAGTTGGGGTGGCTCTGGCAATTTCTTAAAATAAGACAACAGTGAAGTTTGCAACATCGATTGGCTCTTCCTTTCACAAATGATTTCACTGTAGCGTGTGATGCTTTTTGATAGCATTTTACCCACAGTAGAACTTCTTTCAGAATTGGAGTCAATCCTCTCAAACCCTGCCGCTGCTTTATCAACTAAGTTGATGTCATATTTAAATCCTTTGTTGTCATTTCAACAATCTGCACAGCATCTCCACCAGGACTAGATTCCATCTCAGGAAACCACTTTCTTTGCTCATCCATAAGAAGCAACTCTTCATCTATTAAAGTTTTATCATGAGATTCCAGCAATTCAAATATAATAATAATGAAAAAGTTTGAAACATTGCAAGAATCACCAAAATGTGAAACAGAGACATGGAGTGAGCAAATGCCTTTGGGAAAATGGCACCCACAGACCTGCTTGATGTAAGATTGCCACACACCTTCAATTTGTAAAAAATGCAATATCTGCGAAGCACAATAAAAATGAGGTACACCTGTGTATCTAATAAAGCTTACTAGAAGAAGGTAGGAACAATTTTGACCAGAAGAATTTTAAATTCAATGCTAGACTTTTTTCTCCCTAAGACAAAGTGTAACACTTTGTCACTAAGGAACACTTGACCAGCAAGATTCCTGGAAGTACTCAGGATGAAAATCAATTCAGGTTAATGCCTACCCTAACGAGTCAGGGTGTTCACTCTGGAGACAGGGGTCAAGTATGAAGACAAATTTCTGCCATAATAATCTTTGATCTCTCCAAACTCAAGCAACCCTTGCCTCCATCTGTTTGGCTCTAAGAAACAGCAACATGTCTGGCACATGGTACTTAGTAAGTTGCCTCTGTGTATTTGTATCTATTTCCATTTGTCTCTATTTCTTTTATTCTCTAAATAAATAAAAGAAAAAAAAAGAAAAAAAATAAATAAAAGAAGTTATTTTGAGAATTTTTAACTTGTGAAAACAGCATTGATATGATCAAAAAAATTATGCAAGACTAGGGAAAGAAGAGAAGCATGTTTACACAAATGAACATAAGAAGAGCCCCTAATCCTCTGTGCAAGAAAAGAAGGAGTTTGGCAATATGAGGACATGTGATTTAGAGTAAACACACTGTGTAAGATTTGAACAACCAGAAGGTATGTACAGGAACTCAAGGGTGGCTGTGCTCACTGAGACATGAAAATCTAGAACTCATTTTTTTTTAATGTACAGACATAAAATAATAACAAAGAAGAAAGAGGGGGAAATGAGGTGCGCTTGTATATAGTTAGCTATCCAAGTGCACACAGCAATGCTAGGTCTGTACACATTCATGATGGAAACACTTAACCCTCAGCTCTACAGATTTGCCCATTCTTCCACAAACATTCATTTAGCGTCTACTCCATGTCAGGCTCTGGAGAGCTCCGGGGGTTAAAATAGCAAGCAGCACCATCACCCCATTCTTGGTGGCTGCTCTGCTGTGAGATGGAACCTTTATCAAGTGTCAGCTAGGGAACCTGGCATTTATCAGGGTGGGTATTGCGCCCTGCTCTGCTGACAGGGTAGATTCAGTACATGTCATCCCCACTGTGCTAAGACGTTTTAATGGCTTGCACTTTCCTCTCTCTTGTCACCCGGGAGACCTTGTCTTTCTCTACTCTTCAGCCCCTTTTCCCATCCCCCAATTGTTCTTCTTTCACATCTCCTGTGCACCAAGCTGCCTAGGTGTGTGACTTTGAAGAAGTTACTGACTCTGCTTCTGCATACCCTTCCATGAAATATTGGAATTGACTGCATTATCCCTGAAGTCTTACCCAGCTCTTTGTGCTAAAATTGTGGAATTCTTCCTACTGCGTTCAGTATGATGTAGCTTGCATTCCCCTCAAAAGGCAGAGCCTGAGATAAGCGCTTGTGTGGAGCTGGTTTAGTGTAAATCGTTTGATCATGTAGTACATGCATGGAGGGTCTGAAAAAATGAAACGGGAAAGGAGGGAAAAAAACAAGTTTGGAGGGTTAGGGAACTGTGAAATGGAGAAAGAGAGGGAAAGCAGCCACTCCACAGGTGACTGAGCTGGTTACTATCATGGGAAACTAGAGTTCAATCCTTTTGGTAATGTTCTGAGGAACCGTATGGAACATGCTTGTGAAATGTCTGAGACATAGACCAAGGGAATATCTATCCATGGCTCCTGTGCCATTGGTCAAATGTCACCCAGGAAGTGTTGACACTTGTACATTTCCCAGTTTGTGCAGACAGCAGCATAGCTGATCAGGCTCCTACAGGGGATCCATGTGATTGAGTCAGATAAGCCTTGGGAGAAACAAAATAAGAGATACGCAGTGCAGCTAAGATCAGGAGCTGTTAGGCTACACCTGAGTACAGCTGGTTGCTATAGCAAAGACCAGAGAAAATGATGGGATAAGAGAATATGAAAAGGAAAAATAAATAGACACACAAGCCATTGTATTCCTCAGTGGTTTCCCAGTGTCAATATCAAGAAATTTTAATTTTTCAAATCAGCTTTACCAGGGCATGGAATATGTTGGAACTAAGTCAAAAAAATTGGATCCTCCCCATTTCCACAAATCCATAGGCTCGTTGTTGGAGTGGGCTCCACTGTTCACCCCCTTTCCAATTCCACCTAGGCCTATCATAGTATTAACAGTTATTGTTAAAGAAATCTACAGTGTGTCAGGCACTGTGTTGGGCGCTTCTCTTACCCTGTTCTTCTGAGCCTCAGATCAGCATGATCCTGCCAAATTAGGACAGATTTCCCCATCTTACAAATGAGGAGATTAAGGCTCACGAATGGGAAATGACCTAACTCCATTCACATAATTGATGAAGGGTTAAACTGGGATTCAAATCCATATATATCTCTAAAGCACAGGCTGTTTCCAGGAGTTGAAACCATCTCAGTGGGCAATCAGGTTTAAGATCAGGTGTACATCTCCCATTCTAGCTTTCCATTATTGCCTGGTCTGAAGACTCGGTTTAAACTCTAGCCTGCCGGGCTTGAGCCTTGATATCCTGCTTTGTTACTTGTCGGAGAGCCCAGCTGTTTGACCTAATCTGCCAGTTAAGATATATTTGATATCAATATTAGCCCAGCTTTGAACCTGAAGCCTCACAATTTTTGATTTCTACTTTTTCTCATTGGAGGCCAGCCTATAATGGAATCAAAACCCCACACTAACCATTCCATATCCCACGGTGTTTTTATTGCATTGTCTTTTCTGTCATTTCAGCTTTTTCTTTATACTTTCCCTTCCCATTATCCATAATCTATTGGAAGAATAAGATAAGGCACAGAAGAGAATGACAAGAATAAACTGGGAACGATATTAAACATGATTTAGAATCAGAGAATCAGGGAATCTGATATTTGAAGGGAAAATATCAGTCTGTCTCTGTACCCATTCCCTCTCTCAATGGACCTGTCCCTTCTTGACAGCTTCTTGACAATCCATCACTCAGTGCATTGGAAAATCACAGGTTACCTTCCTCAGTCCCTCCCTAAGAGGGTACATGTGTACAATTTATTTCCTTCCTCCCTGGACAGACTTGACTGCACCAAGGGCCAGATCGGATCCTCACTAGGCCTCCCTTGGGAAAGAAACAGTGGGAAGAAGGGACGCTGGAAAGGAGAAGTAAGGCAGAGGTGGGGAAGTATTGGTTTCACATGGCAAGTAAGAGTACATAGGTCAAGGGAGCAAGCACCAAGCAGAGAATGTTGGTCTGATGAGAATGAGAAAGGAACCATTTTAATTAGAAAAAAAGTAGTGACAGTTGGAAAAGATTTCAATCAGCCTCCTATGCCCTGTTTCCAGTTACACCCTTATACCCTTTACCGCCTATATCTCTGTCCTTTTTCTTATTAGTGTTGTTTCTGAAATCTTCTGTATCCACCCCCCTCTTGATTTTGTTTTGTTTCAATGAGAATTATCATGACATATCTATCTGGCTGTGCTTCTGATGACGTGAAATTTTCTGCCTCCTGAAATTCTTTCATTTCCCAGGAGATCCAATTGTTATAAAGTGGGTTGTTTTGTTTTGTTTTGTTTTGTTTATGCTGAGCTGAAAGCCGTTTCCTTAAAACTTCCACTCGTTGTTTCTGTGCCTGCCCTTTGGGACCAAATAAAACCAGTATAATCTCCTCTTTACATGCCTGCCCATCCAGTAGGGAAGGAAACCAACCTTACTGTTCTCTCTACTCCATAAAGTTTTCTTTCCTGAGCTAAATGTCCCCAGTTCCTCTTGTTATTTATATGCGTGGATTGGAATCCTGTGGCTATCCTGGTCGCTTCCCTCTGGCTACAGCACAAATTATTATGTCTCTCTCATTTCCAGACTCGGCGGGCCCAATGTGGGTCTGTTACATCCCTGTCCTTGGAATATTATTTCCATTATTAAAGTCTAAATCTCCTTGAACTCAAAGGTATGTGTGTCCAGTGTGTGTCTGTGTCTGTGTGGGTGTGTGAAAATGACATAAAATAAGGGTTCATGAAATTTGGACAAAGGATGTAATGGAGAGAACCCGTGCCTGTGACTCCAAAGTCGAGCAGGTCTAATACTGCGTGGCGGTATTATGTTTGACATCAGACATGGCCCAACAGGGGAGAGGAATATGCTTCAACAGTTAGATGATTATGCTAATACAAACTGGGATTTATTATTATGTTTGTCTTATTCAGGACTGAATTTGATGTGATTGCTGCCGCTGCTTCAGTGCTAGGTAATGGAGGCTGAAATGTATTCCCTCAAAGATCCTCCGGGAACAGCCACCTGGGATTGACAGAGAGAGTCACTGGGTGTCACTGTTGAGTCACATGAATGCAGCTATCTGCTTGCTTATCGAAGTCTGGTTCCTTAAAGACGCTGGGCGCTGGAGGTTTGGGGTGGCTGCCGGTCCCCTTCTTGTTGGCATCTCTTCATTAGGGTCAAGATAGATTATCCCCTCTGCCCCGCTTCCCCTTGAGAAGTATTGGGTCAGATGTGCCCATGTCATTGTGGGTCTTAGCTGCCTCAGCTGCTGCTTAAGGAGCTGATGGGTCCTTGATCCACCTCACAGTGCTGCAATAGGGGTCTGCTGTTACGCATCAGTGCAGCCAGTGATGGCCCCCACCAGCAGACAAAAGAGGTCTCCCCTCACACCCAGGACCTACGGAGACTAACAGCTCTCTTCACAGCAGACAGACCCTTCCACTCCACAGTTAAGGGTCTATTCGAGATGCAGATAACATGATTCCAGCCTCGGGAAAGAGTCAGTGGCACATTTCAGTTTTTCGTGGGAGTGCTGATTTTGATAGAAGTAAGGACAGGTGGAGCTGTAGGCACCCAGGATGCTATGGGGCAAGGAGAGAAGTTGACCAAGGCTAGAAAAGCTAAGGATGGCAAGGCTAGCAGACCTAGCAGCCTCCTTTACACACAAGTGATGAAATTCTGTTGCCTTGATGACTGAATATCCTTTGTAATATGGTTATTCAAGCTTTTTGGCAGGTGTCTTTAATCCTTCTAGGAGAACTTCGTAAAAGTGTAAATGCCAAAACCCCATATCCCAAGAACTTCTCCTAGATGTCTGAGGAAAGCCCCAGGCCTCAGTATATTTATCAATTCTACATGTTATTAAACCATATACAGAGAACACTCTTCCAGGTCTAATCTATAAGTTACATGCTTTGTGAAGATTGTGCATCGCATTTATTTTTTTTTTAAATTTCCCCCCTCTGGAATTCAATACTGTTCTGTGTCCAAAGAGATTCTTCCAAAATGCAGATATGGCCACTCTGTTCTGCACCTTTTAAATTCCCCCAATGACTAATTACCACCTATAAGCCAAGTCCAAGCTCATGCGCCTATCATTTGGGCCCATCCTCACTGGTCCCCTGACTTATTCCAAGTTGATACCTTTTCCATCCCCAATGCTAATTCTGCTGTCATTCTTTGTGCCAGTGGTTCCTCCCTTGGCTACATAATGAAATCACCTGGGGAAGTTTAGAAACACTGATGCCTGAGGCTTACCCCCAGGGATTCTGTGATTCAGTTGGAGTGGTAAGGGACCCAGGCATCCGTGGCTTTCAGAGATCCCCAGGTGATTCTAATGGGACACAAAATTTGAGAATCACTATTCTATGATATTTACCTTCCTAGAACACACCTGCCTTTTCTTAGCCTCCTTTGACCAACCCACAGTTCGTGATCCTTCTTGGTTCAACACTCACATCACTCACATCAGCTCCTTGATGAAACCACCTCTAAGCCTACTCCTCAGCCAAGTTAAAGATTTTTCTCTGACATTCCACAGCATTGTAGGCATACTATAAGATATTGGATTGGAAATATCTGTATTTTTAAATTTCTTTTTGCTTCTGGACTATAAGTTCTTTTTGTTTCTGGACTGTAAAGGGGGAAGCAAATGGAACATTGTTGTCATTATGGGCTTAGCACACAGCACAGAGCCTAGCACTTCTCAGGTGCTCAGGAAATATTTGTAGGACAGCAATACTGATGATGGAGATTGCAAATGAGTTAATGAATGAATGGTCAATGACAATGATAATGATAATGTCTAACATTATCAATGTTAGATAATGTTATTACTTTATCAAGGATTTACCATGTATATGGCTATATACAAAGTGTTACGTAGGTGTTATCTCATTACACTCACAAAAGCCCCACAAGAAAGACTGATCTACATCTTACAGATGAGGGAACTCAGGTAGAGCAGTGCTAAGTACATGCCACAGCTATGATTGGAAGCCTGGTCTCTCTGACTCCACTTTTACTTAGTCTAATGATTACCTCCAAAAATAGAAAGGTAAAGATGTTTAACAAGATTTTCTCATTGTAGCTTTTATTGGACTCCTTTTGCCAGAGAATATATTAGCTCTTTAAAGACTTCATCCTATTTAACCCATACAACAACTCTATAAATCAGTCTTATCATTCGCATTTAATCGAAAAGAAAATCAAGTGTCAGAAAGAGGCAAATCCAGGCAAGGTCCTATGGAAGTATGACAAACGATAGCTGAAATCCTATGGCTCTTTTGCTGTCTGACTTCAACACCCAGGATTATTCACTATATTACAATAGTCTCATAATGATGAGGAGGAAAGGGGAGAGAAAGAGAGAGATCAGATATGTAAATGACTCTTTTGGACTTACTTTCATAGGAACAAAATACCTCAAAGACAGTTTTCTTTGTCTGTGCTCCCCAAACCCTTAGCACTTTTCCCCAAAGGCTCATTGGAACAAAAAGGCAAAATGATTCTTTTTTTTTTTTTTAAGAGATTGATCAATTATTCTGAGCGTACCAAGGATATCTGAAGTGTGACCAAATGTTTGTATTGATGCCCTTGCAATTTCTTTCTTTAGACAATTAACACAGAGTGTTAATGCCCAGGGGCTTTGATCCTCTTTCTTTTCTTTTTTTTAAAGGATTAGCACCTGAGGCCAATAGAGGAGGGGCTTGCGAAGATCACACTGCAAGATTGTGGCCAGGACCTTGCTCTCCTTACTGTCAGTCCTGTGTTCTTACCCACACATTGACTCAGTGTTTAAAAAAATCATTGTTAAACGTGACACATATTTTAAAAACAACTTGGAAGTTTTTAGTTGTAAAGTACTCTAAGTGCCAAACACAAGGTATTTTCATTGCCTATCACTACCACATAACAAGGCCATTTGCTCTGTGGGATCCTGGTAATAGGGATAAGTAGGAGCAAACAGAGGTAGGTTGTAGATTCCTTTCCCTCACTAATGTGAACAGATGGTTTAAAATGGGAAGTGGATACTGGCTGCAAAGCAATGTGAACGGCTGTCTCCCTGCTGAGGGCAGACGATATCCTTTGAGAAAGAGTGGAGGAGACATCTGGAAAATCAGTAGATGAGCCCTGAATGAAGACAGGTCAAAGTTGTGGGAAGAGCATCAGAGGGAGAATCAAATTATTTCTAATGCTTCCAGGGGCCACAACTTTAGGAATGCTGGTGAAAACCTTCTGCACCCATGTTGTCCCATGTACCAAACAAGAGTTAATATTTGCCAATCTGCCAACATATCAGGTACCTGCATAAATTTGCTCATGGCAGTTCCTCCAGTCTATTCTCCTTCTTATTTCTTTGACCACCAACATTTCCTTCATCCTCAGGCCATGACAGTGTTGTCATTTTATAAATCTTTCACAAATCTTCCCATATGAGGTCATTTTTCTTCCCTCTCTTCATCCCAGTGTTTGCTGCCTGTGTGTGCTATAGCTCTTACTCTCACATGCTTTAATTTGTGATTAGCTGTCATTATATCTACCTCTTCCACTAGATTGTCTAGTCCTCCTGGGCAAGATCTATGGACCATTCCTCTTTCTTCCAGTGGAACCTCACAGCTTGTTTGGTATAGAATAATTTCCTATTCAACATTGGTTGAATTGAGTTAAATTGTGAGCATAAGATGGTACTTGCATTCTCCTAGACATCAAGTCTAAAAATTGTGGGCATCTATATCTGGATTATTTGAGGGAATGGCTGGAGAAATCATTGAGAAATTTGCCATCCTATGAAAAAGGACATGGAACTAGAATTCCTCTATATGAGACTCAGCTCAGGGATGTGTGGCATTAGGCAATCAAATCACTTTTCTGGGCCTCAACTTTCTCATTTGTAAACTAGGGATCGTAGCACCTGGCCTGCTTATTTCCTAATATTGAATGTGATTATATTTAAATTTCTTTTGAAAACTATATAGGTCAGATCAAGGTTGAGTATTATTTTTATTAATATTATAGTTATTATGACTACATCATAAATATCTAAAGTTTCCTATGCTCTAAATAACTGTAATTCTTAACTCCATGAATTTTTGAGTGACAATGACAAATGAGAGATACTTGAATTAAAAGAAAATGACCATGGTCTCCCTGGAAAGTTCCTAATGGAACAAGAACCCAAGTCTGAAATCCCTAGGAAAATACCAGTAACAAAACCACATATCAGAAACTTTGGGTGACATGTTGGGTGCTCAGGAATAACAGCAGAGATCAGAATGGAACTGGAGGTAGCAGAGCATTTCTCTTAAGCTAATATAACAGTAATCCTTGTTCCTTGCTGAAACCCTTAGATGTACATGCTGATGGTCTTGTCTTCAAAGAAGACTTTCTCATTTCAGTGACTTTGACTCATACTCTAAGAACTCGAATGTGGATACAAAGAAAAGCGGGAGAATTGGTTCTATAATGGAATTGAACCTTGCTTCTCTTTGACTGTAACCTTCAGTAATTTATTTCTGCTATCTGAATCTGCTTTCTAATCTGTAAATTGGGGGTGCCAATAAAGACAGTAGCTGCCATGTATTGAATTAACTCTTAACATTTCCTAACTCTGAGGTGGTTACTCTGTATCTCTTTCATTGCTGAGGACGCTCAGACCTAGGGAGCTTAAGCAACTTCCTTGCCTCAAGAAAAAAAAAAAAAAAAAGAAAGAAAGGAAACGGAAAAAAAAAGAAAAATATATTTTAAGAGAGCATTGGCATAAAGACAGATATAATTAGTCTGTGAATCAGCTGGGAGAGGGTGGGGCTAGGATTTGGACAAAGGTTTATTGGAATCCAAAGCCTATAATTTTGACTACAAAGTATTACACAAATGTCAGTTGTCGTTGCTATTGGTGATACATTCAGACAGCCTGGGTATTTAAAAGAGAAAAGTTCATTGACTGTGGCCCCGGACCTAAGACGGTTCTGATCATTTTCGAAGCAAATTTGTGAAAGCCCCACATGTGCCTATGTGGGAATAAGGGAAGATAGAAATTTCTCAGTTACATTCATCAGGAAACCGAGACATCAAAAATGTTAGCAAGGTAAACACACAGTATGAGTTAGCCACTGCCGCACCCCCTGCTCTGCACAAGATTCTTTTATTCTTCATTAATGTGTCCCCATATATTTCGTACCGCTCCAGTCTTTGCACCTGATGTCCACCCACCCCACATCAAACACTCGCTTCCTCCTCTACCTTGCATGGTTCAAGGGAAGTAGGCCAGCAGAGTTGGCATGGAGACAGGGCTGCACTGTGCCTTTTGTGGGCCCCAGGCACTTTTGTCCTTGTGGGCCCCTTTCCCCATTAAAAAAAAATTTTTTAAGCATATTTTATGACTATGTTGGTATAAAAGTGGATAAAATCCAGGTTAAATTCATTATTATATATTCATTTTTATTATATATATTTTATTTGATTTTGAAATAAATCAAAATCAAAACTTTTTATGGTTCCCAAAAGTATACCAGGCCTTAGGCATGGTGCCTATTGTGCCAACAGAAGCATTGACCATGAATGAAGAGCTTGGAAAACAAAATGTCACAGGGTAGGAATCTGTCCTCAGAAACTTTAAAAGTGTGACCTTGAGTAAATGTAAAAAACTACAAGAAAAGAAAAAAGAAAACCCCAGTTTCTTTCTCTGTAGAGAATAATGCTTGACTTGACTGGATTAAGAAGATAGCAAGTAATGTAATCTAAGTTCTTGCTGATTCCTACGGCCAGGGATTCCAGTTTCTTCTAATCAGCCTGCCTGGATCATGGGTCCATGCTGGTAGGCAGAGAGTCAAAATGGAACTTACTGAAAGGAAAAAAGTTATTTTGTGGTTAAAGCAAACAAACAAACAAACAGAAAACAAAAACGAATATCCGTTAAAATCATCATCACCATTTTGAGGTTAAAACTGAAAAGAGAAATATACATTCATTCCCTCTTCCCTCCTGAAGCACCTGACTAGAAACTCCACCCTAGATTCCCATGAATTCATTTGGGTAAAAGTATTCAACCAGTCATTCTAGTTCAAGTTTACTAGCCATTCCCACATGGATCCAGGGAGAGATGTTTGACAAATGTTTTCCTCAAGTCCAGACAGATCTTATCTACTTTCTCTGGTCTCGTAAACTTAATATAGGAGAAAATGAGGTTAGTTTAACACAGTGGCAGCTCAAAATTTTCTGTATGGAAGGTAGTAATTAATTTGGAGGGCAGGTGCAAGAGATTCTCTTAAAGGTATTTGCAGAGCAAGTAGCCTATATTTCTTCACGTAAGTAATAATGAGAGGAGATTGATGAAGATCATGAGAAAGCTGAGAAGCTTAGGGCTTATCCAGGCCACCCCTAAGACACGGCTCAGCCCCCAGGAGTTTTGCCTACTGAAACGAGTGAGCCTCAGCTCCAGGGATCTTTGCTTTCCCTTTCATCATTGCCTAACCAGGCCCCAGGTAACTGAAGATGACAAGATGGGTGAGACACCCCAGCTCTTTCAGGGACCTCCAGATCTTTCCATCAACTTATTATTCTAGAATTGTCCTTAGGGCAAGTATCCAAATCATTCTGTATTTTGTCCAGCCCAGCTTAGTTCCACGTTTAAAAAACAATAAGGACATATGTCTGCCTCTGATCTTTCATCCCTTTCTGTATCTCCTGCTGCATTCTCCTTGATTCCACAGAGATCGTGGTGAATAGTTTGTGGGGAATGGAGGCCTGTGTAAATAGTATTCTCCTTCAAAAAACAAACACTTTTTAATGGGGCTGTGGAGAAGAGCAAAAAAAAAGAAAAGGTGAATTTGGATTTACAAAACCTAGAACAAATTCAGGCTTCAATGCTAACTAACCGGGTCGTTTTGAGCAAGCAAACTCCTCTCAGAGTTTGGTCATCTGTGGGATGGCTTCATAAAAACTGACTTGCCTACCCCCTACAGGGTTTTTGTGAGACCTAAGTGGATTTGTTTATGGACACCCTTTAAAGCCAGCAAGGTAGTATATTTCATACAAAGTAGGAAGCTATCATTATTGCTGTGATCACTATATACGTTCTATCTCCGTCACACCAAACATCTGGCGACTAACCAGATTTGCAGTCTCTTCTGATCAGCCTCACAGCCTGAACAACCCACTGACATTATTTCTACCTCCTGAGGAAGCATTTCAATGATTTAATTGACTGATCTTTATTTACATTTGACTGCCACTAGGCTGGACAGAAGTTGACTGCTATTTATCTTAATATGCAGTTTTCTTTCTTTCTTCTTTTAGGTCTATGTTCTTTGAATGGATTTTTTAAATGAAAGAATTGTTTCATTGTACACATTTGTCCCTATAGAATAGCTGCCAGCATTAACTGCAATAATGGAATTCTATCATCAGAAAGAATGGTGTTTCTGGGGGTGGATATCTGGTGAGGAGGAGGAGGGTGGAGAGTAAGAGAAGGAAGCATTTCAGATCAGTGCAGTTCTCTTGCCTGGATCTCCCTTTCACTGGCATATCAGAAAAGAAGGCAAGCTAAAGTCCTATAAAATTAAAGGGACGCGAGCATGAAGGAGAAGTATCAGATTGAGCTTTTGTTGGAAATTGTTGAGGAGGAGGAAAAATCGCCTTTCAAAGCTTCAAGTGCTTTCATAAAGTTCCCTTAAAACATGTTCACTGACTTTCTTTACTTCCATCCTTTTTAAAATGTAAGTCACATTTTAAAGTTATTTTAAAATATTATTCTGAAAAATCATTCACAAGTTTAATTCACTAAGAACCTGAGGGAAAAACGGACAAATGAAACACATTCTTAGATTGACAAGATTTGTTAGTCATAAATGAAATCATGCAAATGAAAACACTAAATAAACTACAGCCTTTTTATACATGTAAAAGTTTATCAGTCAAGTATTGATTTGTTGGAGCTCTTCTCTGTGTGATAAATGAAAGAGCAAATGTAAAGTAGTATTTGACACATAGTAAACCCCTAATAAATAAATATTAAATTTCTCCCCCTTTTGACAAGACAGCTTTGCTTGGGTCTCATCTACAGGGCAAGCAGCTTATATCAGAGAAAGAATGTCTATTTATTGTTGCCAGCCTTTTTTTTTTTATTGAATATATTTTGCATCAAGGTCACAATGATTGATTGTGTCTTGAAAGTTGGCAACCTTTCAGAATGGACTTGTAAACTTGTTCATCTCATTTTGTTTAGCAATAGGTATCAAAGGTCTTAAAATATTTTATTTTCCCTTTGACCCAATAATTTCACTTCTGGGAATATATCCTGAGATAATAATCTTAAACCCAGAGAAAGTTTTATGTATTAACATGTTTACCACAACCTTATTCACAATGAAAACTTGTGAACAAATTTCATATATAACAATAGAGCAATGATTAACTCAAGATGCAGGCCAGTAGTGGGCTGACCCATGCATCGCCATCCTTGGTCCCGTGTTAGTGGTCATATAATATATGCTATATAAATATAATCATATGGTATGTATATTTGTTAATTTTTTTGACAAATACAATCATGTTATCTACGTTATCCTGTATCTCTATATACTTTTTTCCTTTTTTACCACTTAAAAATAAATTGTAGCAGTCCTACATGGCAATACATGTTTATAATTCTTTACCTTCTAGTTTTTAATACATATATTTATATTTATAAATATCCTGTAAGGGCATCTGGGTGCCTCAGTTGGTTAAACATCTGCCTTTGGCTCAGGCCATGATCCCAGAGTCCTGAGACCCAGCCCCACATCAGGCTCTCTGCTCAGTGGGGAGCCCTCCCCCCTACCTATTTCTCCCTCTCCCTCTGTCTGCTTCTCCCATCTTCCTCTGCCTGTGTTCTCTCTCTGTCAAATAAATCAATAAAAATCTTTTTAACAAATTAAAAAAATAAAAATCCTATAAAATGTTACATTATGAGTATCATATCATGCAATTTCTTTTTTCTTTTTTTTTTTAAGATTTTACTTATTTATTTGACAGAGAGATTACAAGTAGGCAGAGAGGCAGGCAGAGAGAGAGGAGGAAGCAGGCTCCCCGCTGAGCAGAGAGCCCAATGCAGGGCTAGATCCCAGGACCCTGAGATCATGACCTGAGCTGAAGGCAGAAGCTTTAACCCACCGAGCCACCCAGGCGCCCTGCAGTTTCCTTTTTCAAGAAATTTTTTTCCTTAAATTTCTTCCTCCTCTCTTCTTTTCCCACAAATCAACTCTTCATCAGTAGCTTTTCCTACTGAGTAATCATGGTTGTACCACCATGTGTATTATTATGTATTTTTTGCCATATTTATCTCATATATACACACATCAGAAAGAATATATATGATTATATATATACACACAAGCATTATCAAAAGAAAAAATGCAGATGCAAAATAATACAATAATAATGTGATTTTGCTTGTTAAAAATGAATACTACCACTCTTGTTGATTATAAAAATAGAATCACAATATATACATTTTTAACATCTTATTTTTTTCAGCAGTACCATTCAGAACATCTTCCAAGTCAAATGTTATCCTTCATGTTTGAGTTGCTACATGAGACTCTAAGGTTTGAACATATTCTATAGTGTAGGGTGATGATCACTCACCTTGTCTCATAATGAATGGAATCTGTTTTGTTTCTAGTTTTTGACATTATCAACAGTGTTGTAATAAGCACACTATTTGTGGGATATATATTGTATAAACACACACACACACACACACACACACACACACGGAGACTGGGAGAGAGAAAATATTTCCTATTACCGCTATAACAATTTACCCCACACTTGGTGGTTTAAAAAATGATTTTTCTCTTACAGTTCTGGAGAAGTCTCCAGAAATGGGTTAGCAGTTAATTCTGGAGACTCCAGGAGAAAAAAATAATTCAATTCCCTTGTCTTTTTCATCTTCTAGAGCCTGCCTCTGTTGCTGGGCTCCTAGCCCCTTCATCACACAACTCCAGGCCCTCTCTTCTACTGTCTTATCTCCTACTACTAACTGAGCCTTCTGCTTCCTTCTTATAAGAACCCTCATGATTCCATTCGGCCCACACAGAAAATCCAAAATAACCTCCCTATCTCGGGACCCTTAATATAATCAACTCTATAAAGTCCCAAATACCATGTAAGATAACATAGTCACAGGTTTTGAGGATTAGGACTTGGACATCTTTGGCCATGGATATTATTCAGTCTCCTACATATATACTCATATTTAATTTTTGAAGGACAGATTCACTGGAGTGGGAATTCTGGGTTGAATAGTGTGGTAGATTATCTTATTGCTCAGCAAATAAATATTCATTCTCTTCCTTACCACACCTTAGCTTTGAGTGTATTTTTCTACCTACTGACTTTGGACTTGCTATGATCAAAAAAAAATTTGACTTTATTATTATTTTTTTAAGATTTATTTATTTATTTGACAGAGAGAGAGCTCATGAGTAGGCAGAGAGAGAGGAGGAAGCAGGCTCCCCGCTGAGCAGGGAGCCCGATGCGGGCCTCGATCCCAGGACCCTGAGATCATGACCTGAGCTGAAGGCGGAGGCTTTAACCCACTGAGCCACCCAGGCGCCCCCCCAAAAATTTGACTTTAGAAGGATTAAGTTCCAGATATTTTCTGGAGTGTTTTCCTCCATTATGAGAATAGATCCTTAATAGCTTTTTGAGCCTGATTCCCAGAAAGAAAAAATCTCTAATCAAATTTAGCCGAACTATAGGTGATCCATAGATAGAGTAAATATGTGTTATTATAAGTAACTGTGTTTTGGGGGATTCTTTGTTATTGCAAGAAAAGCTAATTGATATACACATAGAATACGAATATATATTCAATTTTAATAGGTGCTGCCTATTTCCTCTACAATAGTCTAGCAAGACAACTTTATACAAATAATACATAAGAGCATTTTTATCCTGTATCTTCACTACAAAAGGAATGATCAGTGATTAACTTTTGCCAGTATGATGGATATAAAGGTATGCCTCGTTATACTTGAGAATTTTATTTCCTTCATATGAATATTTCTTCATATTTTCATTCACTATTTAGATTGGATATAACTGTTTAAATTTTTCTTTTGTTTTTTTTTCTTTTAAATTTGTAAAAAATATGTCAAACACGTTTTTTTGTTTCTGGGTTTTTTTTGTTTGTTTGTTTGTTTTTTTGTCATCAGGTTGGTAAATATTCTATATTCCCCTAGTTCATTTTTTGGCTACTCACTAGTGTGTATATATATAGATATATATACTCACTAGTGTGTATATATATCTATATATATCTATATATATACTATATATATCTCTCTATATAGATATATATAGTATATATATAGATATATATACATGATATATAGATATATATAGATATATATACCTGCCTTCAGCTCAGGTCATGATATATATATCTATATAGATATATAGATATAGATATAGATAGATATCTATATATATATCTTATATCTATATCTATATACATACACACACACATAGATTAGAATATATATATTCCAATTTTATAAAGATAAATATTTCTTTTTAATTTCCTATCTTACTTTTCTTTTTTCTTAAGATTTTATTTACTTATTTGAGAGACATAGAACACAAGCAGGTGGGGAGGGGCAGAGGGAGAGGAAGAAGCAGACTCCCTGCTGAGCAGGGAGCCCCATGGATGCAGGGCTCCTCCCCAGGATCCTGAAGTCATGACCTGATCCAAAGGCAGCCGCTTAACTGACTGAGCCACCCAGGCACCCCACTATCTTTCTTTTCTTGGTATGAAGATCACTCCTATGCTTAGAATGTCTTGTGATACTTTTGTTTTATTTATTTAATCATTTATTTTTGTATTTAAGCTTCTAAACCATCTGGAATTTATTTTTTCTATCATGTGAGACAGGCTCCAACTTAATTTTCTTCCAGATGGGTAGCCAGTTGTGCCAGCTCTATTTAGTTTAATCATCCCTTTCCCCCATATTGAAATGATGCTTTTGTTATATTTTAAATTCTTATATAAATATTGTGACCTCTTTTTGGATTATGAGTATATACTTTCTGCCATGCAGTTTTCTAAGTCCTGGAGTTATAGTGTGGAATAAAACAAAGTCCCCATTTTCTTGAAATTTATGTTCTAGTAGAGGGAAGCAGACAAAAAAACTAACTAAATCAATCAATCAGTATTTGACGGTAATAAAGTAAAGCAGGGGATAGAGAGTGAGGAAGGATGCCCTTTTAGAAAGATGATCCAGAGATTTCTTCCTTTATAAAATGCCATTTGAACAGAACCTGAATGATGCTAGAGGGTAATCTACGTGTATATCTAATAGCAGAGCATTTCAAGTAGAGGAGACAGCAAAGTCAAAGATGTTAAAAAGGAGTGTGCTTGGCATACTCTCTCTGAAAAATATCAAAGCTAATGTGGTTGGCTAATGTGTCAGAATAGTTACATTATTATCAACTTCCTTAGAGACCTATGTGTTTTATCTTCTTATTCCAATACTACAGTGAGTTGAACAGAGGGCTATTATAGTATGTTCAAATATCAGCAAGGCCAGTCAACCTTCATTATTCTATCTTTGACACTTTTCTTGGATATAATTTAGGACTTTATATGATATTAAGATCATTTTTTGAGTTGTCTTCTTTCATCAACAAAGCAACTAGTGGAGATTGATCAATCTATCTGTCTATCTGTCCATACACCCACACATACACATACACAAATACAGAGAGAGAGAGAGAGAGAGAGAGAGAGAGAGATGTTTAGATAGAAATAGGTAGATCAAATTTGCATGTGATTATTCTAATTGCAATTGACCCTAATTTTTATTTTAATTACTGGAAATTTGACCCTTTTTGGTATTAAATCTTTCCACCCAAGGGCATGCTACTGTCTTTGGCAGGTTTTCTTTTGTGTGTTTTCAATAATATTGTATAGCATTATGTGGGTCCTGCCTCTTCGGTGATAATTTTATTTTTAATAATTTTTAATTTTGTGGCCATTTTGATGATATCTCTATTCTCTTTTCAATTGCTAGAATAGAGAAAAATATGTATATATTGTACATTTATTTTCTTTCCAGCCACCTCCCAAGTTCTATTATTTCTGTGCTTTCTACCAGAAACATTGGGTTCTTTCTATAAATAACTTTGTTAAAGAAAGGATACTTTTAAATTTCTCCTCATCAAATAGGTATCAAAAGTTATTCAGTTTTCCTCCTTTGGGATATTTGTCAGGACATCTGAGACATTTTTGAATACTAATATGGATAGTGGTTATTTCTTCCAGTTTCCTGATATTTATTGTGTTAGTTTAATTCAATACTTACTTAAACTGTATTTTCTTAAGGATTGTTTTCAAACTTATTAAATGTCTTTTTAGTCAGCTATTTCCCCCCCATCAGAGTAATGTAAAAAATTATGTTGATATGTTCAAATGAACCTTATATTCAAAGAATAAATCCTACTTGGTAGTGGTTTTCCAAACTTTATTCTTTTTTTCTTTTCATTGTTTTACTTCCTTATCCATTCATTTTTCTCCTTCTGAGATGACTACTGTTTGAACAGTAGGTCTTCTTATTTTTTATTTGTCACTTATAACTGCATTCTTAATATCATGTATTATCTTTGTACTTTGAGATACATTTTTTTTTCGATTTGATTTCTCTCTCCCTCTCCCATCCGCCTCCCTATCCATTTCTCTTCCTTTTCTTTTCCCTTTTATACTAATTACTGGAAAACTGACCTTTTATAGTACTAAGTCTTCCCATCCAAGGGTATGTCTTTCCTCTGGCAGATTTATTTTATATCTTTCAGTAAGATTGTAAATGGTTTAAAATATTAAAAGAGGGGTGCCTGGGTGGCTCAGTCATTAAGAGTCTGCCTTTAGCTCAGGTCATGATCCCAGGGTTCTGGGTTTGAGCCCTGCATCAGGCTCCTTACTCAGCAGGAAGCCTGCTTTTCCTCTCCCACTCCCCCTGCTTGTGTTCCCTCTCTCGCTGTCTTTCTCTTCAAATAAATAAATAAAATATTAAAAAATAAAATATTAAAGGATTATAAAGACTAAAACCTTAAAAATATATATACATATGCATTTTATATACATATATACACATATAGAAAACATTGCTAGAATATGTGTATATATATATATATACGTACATATATGAGTATATATGTACGTACATATATACTCATATATGTACGTATATATATATACACACATATATATTCTAATGATATTAGTTGTTTAGACAGGTTTATTTCTCCTTTAATTCTATATTTTCTTCTCTATTCTTCCTCTCTCCTTAGCTACAAGCCCTAATGGGTATCTTGTGATGTTCCTTTGATCCCTGGCCTTTCAGTCAAGCTTCCAGAAAAGTCCTGAGTATGGCAGTCTCATGAGAAGTATCTGGCACATCATTGCATTTGGTAGTCTATGCTCTTTTGAGACAATAGGTCATGACTCCTCTATTCCCTGGTATCCTACTATCTTCCCACATCTAGTCCTCCCTCCCATGTATGTCAGGATATAGGGCAACTTTATGTAACCTAAGTAAACCTTTTCTAAAGGGCTATATGTTTTGATGGGTCAGCTGTCCACCAGGATTCCCCACTAATCCCTAGTCTTTCTAACTGAAAGCTATTCTTCACATAGCTTGTGAAGCTATTCTTCACATTCCATCCCATTTTAACTATGGCAAAAGCTGAGGTTTATAACACTCTCCATATTCTGTGTATCTGCTTGCCCCAGCTCTGCTCAATACAGCAGTATGTTCAAGGCACAGTAAAGTATAATGTAAACTAGGCCAGTTCTGGAAATAGGTACCTCATCTCATATTTGAGTATCTTATTTCGTCTAGAGTATCTTATCTTTGCCTAGTCATGAGACATTGATCTTTGAGTATCATGAGACACTGCTCAAATTTATTACTGCTAAGTGTTCAAATGCTTATCATCAAATTGTTATTTATATTTGAAAGCACCTTTCTCTTCTTCCCAAAGTTACACATATCCTTATGGAAATTTTCCAAGCCATTTATGAGAGAGAGAGATTTTGTTAAGAGAATAAAATGGTGAATTACTTATTGCATATATGTATGTCATTAACAATAATTCCTCTTCTTTGCATTTTAAAAGGTGTTTATCACTGCTAAGATTCCTCACATAAATTATCTTGTTTGATCCTCATCATAATCCAGTAAGGTATAATTTTTTAAAAATATATATTTATTCATGGAATGCATTATTGAAATATTAATTATTACTTGGTAGACATTATATGAAAGTTTCCACATTTAGACTTTACACTAACTGTTTGGAGAAGGCACTGTCATTATCTACATCTTACAGATGAGAAAAATAAAATATGGTATTATATTTTACTATAAAATCTCGAAGTGAGTAGTCCACCTGTAAATGTGTACTTAATCAGTGGTAGAACTGGGAATTTTCACCCTTCAAATCTAATTGTAGAGTGTGTATTCTTAAATACCATTTAATCATTTGGGTAGATGTAACCATTTATATTTACTGATCAGGAAAACAGTGGAATATGTTGATTTCCTTGCTCATTCATGGTCACTCGGCAAAAGTGAAACAGGAAGCAGAAATCATATCTTCTCATTTTAAGTATGTGTTTCTTTCCAGGATATGATATGTAACTAATATAATTGGTCCCATTGTAGAAACTGAGCATTATGCAATCATATAGACCCATTTGAAGACATTATAATACCATTTCATTTAGCAATGAGTAAACTTAAGATTCAGATACATGTTTTTTTATGTAATTTGCAGTATAACCTACTTTTTAAAATTGTTGTTACTGCTGCATAATTAGATTAGTCTAATTATGGCCATTACCTTTTGATTTCACTTTGAAATTTTTTTCTATTTTTTTATATTGATTTTAACAACTAGGCAAAAGTAAATTCAGTGGCAAAGCTTTTATAAAATGCAAGCTGATTTCTGCTATCGTAAAGAATATTCTAATAGAAAAGCAATTGAAATAATTTCCAAAATTTAAATGGAGTCATGTTTCAGAAATGGGAGTTCGTTCGAGTCAATGAATATTCACTGAGCCCTTATGACATGCGGGGCACCATGCTAGGCATAGTGGGAGAGAAAGAGATCATAAGAGAAGTCACTGCCTTTAGGGGGCTCTAACTCACTGGGAGACACAGGCATGTACACAAGCAATCTTAATATTAGCTAGAACGTTGTACGTGTTATAACAAAGGGACTGAGAAAGTGCAATAGAGATATAAAGGAAAGAGATATTAACTCCAACTGGGCGAACTTGAACAAACAAATAAACTCCACAGCTGGTGCAATAAAATGTGATTTCAAAAAAAAAAAACCTTTCATTTTAATTGCCTTCAATGTTATTAGGCAAGTTGCCAAGAAATGTTTTCTTCAATATCGAGTTATATCTCAAGGATATCATTTTGAAAATGAAAGAATATACCTTTACGGTTGGACTCCTCATTCTGAGATTTTAGAGCAAAAATACTCCCTGAAATTTACTTGAGTGGTCAGTTCTGATAACCTATTTGTTTTTCAATGGCGCAAACTAAGATTCTAGACAAAGGAACTAACTTCCCAAAGTCACAGGAGACAAGTACCTAGTTAAAATTAAGACACAAGTCACGTGACTTTCAGTTGACCTGGTTTTTGGCCTCACTGGGGTTCTCTTTATCCTTTATGCCTTCATTCATATATTCTTCCTTGCAAAAAATATTCATATTCCTGCACGATTAAGATCAGGTTGGGCTTGCTCTTCTAAAATGATGAAAAACCACAGGAAAGTGCAATAACTGTAGGTGACATCAGCAACATGGCTAATAACATGTTTTTAGTTACATCTTCCTTTCAGCAATAATTTGGTATCAATCAAGGACAAAAGTTCCTTTGTGAGAGCTGTGGGATTCATTCAGTACCATATACCAAGGGACCCAAGAAGAAGTCTTGACTAACCGAACTTTAGGTATTAGGCATGGAGACCTTGGCCCAACTGTGGACCCTGCATGGAACTACAGTGGCTCCCATCACTCATACTGTAGTATTGGAGCCCCTAGAGAACATTGACATAGATAAGTAAGCCTTTGTGGAAGTCCAGGTTTTGAGAGGAAAATCTGCAGTACATCATTGCTGGAAAAGTTTAAAAATAATAAACAAACAAATACAAGGTTGGATGCATTGGAAAGTGTGGGGAACATTTTGACTTTACTCACTTCATCCCTCCCAAAGGCAGAACAGTCAGGTGTCAAGCAAAATCTTCTCAGCCTGTGATTTCTTCTGCAGGTGAAAGTGAAAGTTTGTAGTGAGCATCCAGCTTCCCCAGCTTCCNGGGGAACATTTTGACTTTACTCACTTCATCCCTCCCAAAGGCAGAACAGTCAGGTGTCAAGCGAAATCTTCTCAGCCTGTGATTTCTTCTGCAGGTGAAAGTGAAAGTTTGTAGTGAGCTTCCAGCTTCCCCAGCTTCCCCAGCTTCCCCAGCTGGAGCTTTGCCAAAAAGGCCCATTTTTCTCTCATCCCATTCAGAGTACTGAGTCAAGAGCTGCATAACTGGGAAGCAGGAGGAAACTAGGAGAGTAGCAGATAAGGCTCTGGGGAAGACAGTAAAAGGGATGTGGATCATAATAACTGCACTGTGGATTCCACCAAGAAACCGTCTCACAAGCCACTGGGGAGACCTCACCCACGGATCCCCCCAAGAGGCCAACCAGAGCCTTCCACACGCTTCACCTACACTCCCCCACCAACTACGGCAGTCTCCTTATGTGCAATTCCAATGGCAGCAAGAGTGAGCACTGGCAGATGGCTAGTGAGCATGTGCAAAACCAGCTCCAATCTGCAGACCAGGAAGAGACTACAGATTACAGCTTTAGCTTCATTTTGGGGATAACAAAAGGAGGTTAGAATTTATATAGAGCCACAAACATCCCCAGGTAACCAAAGCAATACTGGAAAAGAACAAACCTGGAGGCCTCACACTACCTGATTTCAGACTATATTTTGAAGCTATTGGAAAAAAAACAGTTCGCTACTGCGTAAAAATAGACACATAGGCCAATGCAGCAACATTGAGAACCGAGAAATAAAGCCTCACATATATAACCAACTAATATTTGACAATGAAACCGAGACTAATCAATGGAGAAAGGATAATCTTTTCAAATAAATGGTGCTAGGAAAACTGGCTAATCACAAGCAGAGAGTGAAATTGGATATCTATTTATACCACTCACAAAAGTTAACTCAAAATGGATTAAACACTTAAATATTAGACCTGAAACCATTAAACCCCTAGAAGAAAAATAAAAGAGAAACCTCCATGACATTGGTCTTGGCAAAGTTGTTTTTGGATATGACACCAACAGCACAAGCAAAAAAAGCAGAAACTGGGGTGTCTGGGGGGCTCAAAGGGTTAAGCATCCAACTCTTGATTTCAGCTCAGGTCATGATCTCATGGTCATGAGATGGAGCCCTGCATTGGGCTTCATGCTCAGTGGGGAGTCTGCTTGAGATTCCCTCTCCGTCTGCCCCTCCCCCAATCACGTGTGCACACGTGCTCTCTCTCTCCCTCTCTCAATTAAATAAATAAATCCTTTTTTAATAAAAAGCAAAAATTAATAAGTGGAATTATATCAAACTATAAAAGTTTCTGCGTGGCAAAAGAAATAATCAACAAAGTGAAAAGGAAACCTACAAAATGGGAGAAAATATTTGCAAGTCATATATCTGATAAGAGATTAATATTCAAAATATATAAGGAAATCATACAAATCAATAGAAAAACAAACTTATTAAAAATGGGCAGAGAAATTGAATAGACATTTTCCCAAAAAAGATATGTAATGGACATCAGGTACACGAAACGATGTTCAGCATCACGGATTGTCAGGGAAATCCAAGTCAAAGACACAAGAGATCACCTCACTCTTAGAATGGCTATTATCAAAACAAAACAAAACAGAACAGAACAAAACAAACAAAACCCCTCCCACAAGAGATAACAAATGTTGGCCAAGATGTGGAAACAAGGAAACCCATGTGCACTGTTGGTGGCAACGTTAATTGATAGAGACACTGCAGAAACCAGCATGAAGTTTCCTCAAAAAATGCAAACTAGAAGTACCGTATGACCCAGAAATCCCACTTCTGGGTATATACCCAAAGGAAATGAGAGCAAGATCTAAAAGAGATACATGTACTCCCACATTCATTATAGCATTATTCATAATAGCCAAGCCATGGAAAGAACCTAAGTTTCCACCAACAGATGAATGGATAAGGAAGTTATGGTAAGTATATGCAATGGAATATTATTCATCCATAAGAAGGTGGGAAATCCTGTCATTTGTGACAATAACTTGAGGGCATTATGTTAAGTAAAATAGGTCATACAGACAAATATCCTGGGATAGAACGTATATGTGAAATCTAAAATAGTCAAACTCATAGAAACAGAGTGATTTCTGGGGAGTAGGAGGTAGTGGAAATGAGGAGATGTTGACAAAAGATATAAATTTCCAGTTATAAGATGAATAAGTTCTGGGGACCTAATGTAAGTGGTGATAATAGTTAATAATACTGCATTATGTACTTGAAAGTTCCCAAGAGTATGGATCTTAAATGTTTTTTTTACCATAAAAAGGGAATGGTAATTATGTGAAGTAATGGAGACTTTAACCCTGTTATGGTAGTCATTTCACAATGGAGAAGTATATCAAATCATCACAATATTCACCTTAAACTCATAGTACACCTCAAACTTACACATTACATTGTACACCTTATACACCTTACCACCTTACACAGTGGTATATATCAATTGTCTCACTAGAGCTGGAAAAAATGCAATCACTGTCCATTTAGCATAGACCATAAAGTACTGTCTTTCGTATGTTTATTTCTACTCCAATGAGATGCAGTCTGTGGTGGTTAACAGGACTGCTGCAGACCCAATTGTCCTGAGTTCAAATTACCTATACACCACTACTATTAGACAAATTACTCAGAATTCTCCATGCCTCCATTCCTCCTCTCCAAGTGGTCAAAAAAATAGTGCCTGCCTCATGGTTTGTTGCAAAGTTTAAAGGATCTGATAGATGTAAACCATTCAGAAGAGTGCTTTGAGCATGTGAACATTGTAAGGATAATCTATTATTCATTCTGTTTTGCCTTCCTTCACTTCAGAGGCAAACTAGTGGAAGATAACAATAAGCCCATATATGGGGAGTGAGATGTCCCATATGACCTTTAACACCAAAACGAAATAGCTCTTATTTACTGACTATTCATAGGATACTAATACCATTACCTATACTCTTAAGTGGATGAGGAAACTAAAGCTCAGAAAAGTTATATAACTTGCATAAGATACACAGATAGGAAGATTCAGAGGTTTTGTTTTTGTTTTTAGGTTTTCTGCTGCTGGATATACACACATATAATCTGCTTGACTTATATGTGTATTACCAGATAATAAAAAAATTACCAACTCTAGGGGCACCTGGGTAGCTCAGTTCAGTTGGTTAAGCATCTGCCTTCAGTTCAAGTCATGATCCCAGGGTCCTAGGACTGAGCTCTTTATCTGGCTCCCTGCTCGGTGGGGAGCCTGCTTCTCCCTCTCCCTCTGCTGCTCCCCCTGCTTGTGCTCTGTCTCTGTCTCTCTCTCTGTCTCTGCTAAATAAATAAAATCTTTTTTAAAAATTACCAACTCTAGATTTGAGCATTCCGGCTACTGATCTTTTACCACATTGCCTCTAGAAAGTCAGGTTGGGTTAAATGGAGAGATGTAAATATATGGCTATTAATTCCTTTCTTGCCCCTCCTCACTATCCAAATTTCAGTCATACTGATTTTTTTTTCTTTTCCAGTCCTCGAATAGGCCATGTTCTATCTGACCTTCTAGCTTGTACACATGCGTGTCTTCTGCTCACTCTTCTAGAGACACCACACACACACACACACACACACACACACACACACACACACACATGCCCACACAGATATAATGCCTCCCCAACTTCCTTTTCCCAACGAAGTCCTACAACTTATTCTCAACTTTAACATCAAAGGCTCTAGGATACTTACTTGTCCCCATCACCCTCAGTGTGTGTAGTTACCCAACTTCTGTCTTTCCACATTGTTTTATGTCCCATCATCATAGCACTTATCAAGCTAAATTGTAAGTATCTAAGCATCTATCTTCTGCTAAAGTATAAGCTCCTTGGGAGTTGAGACTGAGCACATTGCACTTACTGTTTCAATTCTATGCTAGTTCAGTTCCCACTGAGTTGTTCTATGAATATTCAATGAATGAATAAGTGAGTGAGTGAGTGAGTGAATGAGTGAATGAATGAATGAACGAAAATCTATTGGCACTCATTAGACTTGCATAAGAACATCTGCACCAAAATCTCCATCATTTGCAACAACAACAAATAAAATAGATAAAAAAAGATTTAAGGAATTATAGGCTTAAAGATGATTTTAAAAATAATAACTGGCATAGAGAATAACCCTTCAAAAGCCTAGTCACAAATGTAAGCCCATTTGTAAATTGCAACATTCATTTCGCCCACATTTTGCTTACCTCAAACTAGAAAGGCACCAAGATGCCATGATTAGGGCAGAGCTTGCATCCAGAGATTTGTACATAATTCATAGTTTAAGTTCTGCAAGTTTGCATAATAAATAGTTTAAATACTGCAGCAACAGAGCTGGAGAGGAAATTAGGATTCTGAATGAAAAAGTTAATTATACCTCCAAGGATTTTTTTTTTTGCAGTACATTAAAAACAAGCTTAGAAGAGGATAATTTAGGCTAAAAAGAGACGGAAATGCAGGAGATTATGGGAGTGGTGATAACTGACAAGTTATCTTATTAAGTGGGGGTAATTAGACTAAATTAATTTTAAAATTGTAGCATCGGATTCTAGATCAACAATAGCGTAAATAATTTATGGGGCTGATGATCTTGCAGCTGGAGTCATTTCTGTTAGATGGACTTTGTTCTTAACATTATTGCCCATTTTCTATGCTTCAACCATTCTATTCAGATAACCCTGAGGGGTATAGTTTACAACTGGAATCTCCACCCTTTTAGCTCGGCTGCCAAAATAGATCAAAATACAAGAAATCCTCATCAAAGGAAAGCAGCCTTTTGTAAAAGATGTCATAGGATAGCTCTCCATCCATTTGTATGTCCATTCACCTACCCATCCAAAATATGGATACTACTGCTAATACTTTTACTAATAAATAGTATTAAGTTAATAATTTTTTAGAACTTAATGTGGGTCTGGGTACTATGTTGAGCATTGTGCATGCATTATTTTGTTTATTTTAAACAACAGCCTTGTGAAATGTGCACAAATATTAATCCTAAACTAAGGGCTCAGAGTAATGAAGCAACCTGCCCAAGAACACACAATTAATAAGATCTTTGGTCAGACCCCCCCCCAGCAGTATGATACCAGAGCCACATTCAAAACTATTGTGCTGTACTAGGCATTGACAAGATGTCAAGAACAGATATTCTCACCTGCAGATTTTTTAATTTGGGAAGTAAACACAAAGGGGGAAAATACCCATCTTTAAAGGTGAATGCTGGAGTGCAGTGAAAGAAGAAAAAATAANGCTGTACTAGGCATTGACAAGATGTCAAGAACAGATATTCTCACCTGCAGATTTTTTAATTTGGGAAGTAAACACAAAGGGGGAAAATACCCATCTTTAAAGGTGAATACTGGAGTGCAGTGAAAGAAGAAAAAATAAAGAGGCAGAGGGCTTGGTTGGAATCTAGTCTTATTTTATTTTTTTATTTTTTTATTTTTTCTTTTTATTTATTTTTTTATTCTTTGCCCCAGGGGTACAGGTCTGTGAATCATCAGGTTTACATCTTTCACAGCATTTACCAAAGCACAAACCCTCCCCAATGTCCATAACCCATCCACCCTATCCCTACTAGTCTTATTTTAAACTGTGGCATAGCCATATATGCTTGAGATCATTATGTAACCATTGTAATTACCATATTCCAATCTGTAAAAGGAGGCAGATGAGAAGTCTTGCAAGTTAGTAACAAGAACTGCCAATGATGATGACAACATATTTCCATTTAAAAGAGTGCTCCCAGACCTTTCTATGGAAAACACTCCCCATCCACACCGTCTGCTCAAAGGAGAACCCAGGAAGACTCGACTTCTAGTAGGAAACTTCTCACATACCTCACCCTCAAGCTTGGCTACCCCAGTTGCTCTGGATGGAGGGACCAACTCATATATCATCCAGTGGTGTGGTAGGAAACACTCTACTCAAAGAACCCAACCCCTGTTCTTAGAAAAGTGTACTGTGAGTTCAGATTAAACAAGGCAGTTGAAACGTTGATTTTTCTCTTTCAGCCCACAGCCAATTCACCAAAAGCTGGCAGCTCTTACTTCAAAGTAGACTCCAAATCTGCCCACTTCCTACCGCCCCTTCTGCTACTTCCTTCATTGTAGCCATCTGCATCTCTCATTTGAATTATTCCATCGACTTTTGCCCTTGCCTTATATAGATCTATTTTTAACCTAACGGCGAGAACATCACTCATCTGTTCAATAATTTCCTATCCCATTTAAAGTAAACCAAAGTTTTTAACATAGTCTGCAGGTGCTATACAACTAGAGTCTCTGCCTTACCTCTTTAACTTCATTCCCTACTACTGCCGCCTTTCCTAGTCATCTCACTCCAACCTCTTGGCCTCCTTTTTGTTCGTTGGTATTCCCAGCATCTACTCTCATGCAACAACCTTCACACTACCTCCTCTCTACAACATCCTTCTTGCGGATCTCTACATGTCTTATTCCCTCACCTCTTCAAGGTCATTGATCAAATTTCACCTTCTCTGTGATCACTCTGAGCACTCTGTTAGATTGCAAATACTCCCACCCAGGTAACTTCTCATTCCCTGTCTCCGCTTGGTTTTTCTTCGTGGTGTGGATTATCTTCTAATCTAATAGGTTATTTACTATCTGCCTATCCTATTTAGAGCTCAAAATCTCTGAGGCTAGGGATTATTGTCTGTGATACGACTGTATCACTAGCAAGGCAGACATTGTAGCATAATAAATATTTGTTGAATATTGGTTGAGTAGGTGAGTGAATAAATGAAATGTGTATCTGGAAGCAAAATAACCATAGCAGATTATTATCAAGATACAGAGTTGAGTAAATAGAACCTAGAAGGCAGAAGCTATAGGCGTAAAGAGGTCTGAAGTATAGAAGCGTAGAAGTAAGAATAAGGAAGTGGGTGAAACACCTAGAGCAGCTACACCTACTGGAGGGAAGAACCACAACTTCTTGCTGTAAGGTCCACAGAACCACCTTCTATTCAAATTTCAGTGACATTCTCCTATTCTGGCATGTCATTTAGATTTCAGCTCACTTCATAGTTACTCTTGAAATCTATCATTTGCCTCAACTATCTGTCTTAAATTCAATCTTTGGTCCCTATATTCAAAGAACTCAAACCAACCATTGTTTCTCAACACTACTGATTCCTTTTTTCATGCTCAATTCTTTATTTCGTACCTTCACATATATTATCTCATTAACTCTTCCTAGATATTTTGCATCATGAACATTGTTATGAGCATTTTACAAGTAGAAGAATCTTCATGAAGGTAACTCACTTGTCAGATTCACATATGATGCTGGAGCAAACCTGGAACTGAAATGCAGATCTTCTGACCCCAAGACCATGACTCTTCCTACACCACACTGTCTCTTCTGGGTTTTAGGTGGCTTTTTGTTTTAGGGACATAATCAGGTAATTGTTTATGTCATCCTGCCTATGATTCTGACACCTTACCAATTCATGTGCCCTCACGTAGCAATACCTCCAAAGGATACTTAATTTGCTTGCTTAATTTTTGAACCACAGAGTTAGGGAAAGATAAATATCTTTGCTACCTTTTTATCTTCTGAAGGTGCCATTTGGCTTGTGCCCCTCACTCCTCACCTTCCTGTAAGTTCCTAGGAGGGTCATGGCTGCCAATATATTGAAACACTCAGGAACCAATTACACAGGGATGAAACAGACACCTGACAGGCAAGGGTACCCTTCTGGCCATCATGGACAGCTGATCAGTAATTAAAGGGATGATTTATGGCTTAAAGGGAAGAGTAGCTACCTATCTCATGAGCACATATAAATCTGTACCTATAAAACATGTCTTTCCAAAAACCTTTTGAATCAAAAATTACCCTGGACTTTCTCGTCTTTCCTGTGTTTATCAGAAAATGTAAATGGCTTGCCCAAGAGCACACAGATAATCAGGATTCTAGGTTTTCTGACTCACTCAATGGTTTTGTTTTTTTCCAGGCAGTACATTGCCTCTGCCTTGGAGAATAAAATTCAAAGTTGTTGGCTTCATTTCCAAGTCTCTCCATGGACTAAACCTGTTTGGAGTCATCCTTCCTCTGCATCTCAGCCTAAAAGCCACTTCTTCCATGAAGCCTTCCATGCTCTTCAGTCACAGTTAGTTCTTCCCCTTCATTAGCTCTTATGACATTGCAGTTGTTGTAGCAATTATCACAGTCAAGTAGGTTGAAATTATGACAGTGCTTCTCTGAGTTCCCAACTCCTAGTGGAAGGAACCAGAGCATTACATATGACAAAAGCATTAAACAGGAGTGACCATAATATAGGACTTTCTCTCTCTGACCAGTATTCTTTTTATTATCCAGATTCTTCAGGTATCCTGATTCTTTCAGGATATACTGAATGTGGACTCAAGTAATAAGATTCCTACTAGCAATAATTTACCCTAACTTGCCTAAAAACATTGAACCAGAGGTAATCAGTAGAGTTAAAGGGAAACATAACACCCCCACTTATAAACTTTGAAGTGTTTAGTCCATCAAGCTCCAGGAGGTATTTCCATCAGATTTGTAAACTGGGAGAGACTAAATAAACAACTATGACAACAAAAACAGCCATCATAACTCAGGCTTGAGAGAAGCCTTTTCAGTTGGTTTTATTCCAACCCTCATCATGTTCTTTTTGGTGAGACCTTCTAATTCTGACTGCTATTTGCACCTGCCTTACTCAGCCCCATTTAGGAGTAAGGACCTTGATGTTGTTTCAACCATTGATTTTGCCCTATCAGAGCCAGAGAAGGTAGGATAAGTCCTAAACAAGCAGAGCTAAAGAGCGTGGACCTCGAAATCTGCCCCAAGTAAGTGGGCTTTAAAATAATGATATTTTGGGGGCACCTGGCTGGCTCAGTCAGTTAAGCATCCAACTCTTGGTTTTGGCTCAGGTCATGATCTCGTAGGTTGTGAGTTGGAAGCCCACATGGGGCTCTGTGCTCAGTGGGGAGTCTGCTTGGGGATTCTCTCCCTCTGCCCCTGTCCCCACCCCCATTTGTGTGCTTCCTCCCTTTCTCTCTCTCTCTCTCAAATAAATAAATAAATCTTTAAAAAAATAAAATATTTCCCAAAGTCTGGAATCTTCTCTGAGTTCAAATACCCAATCTTTCCTTTTCTTTAACCTATCAAATAGTAAACACTTACCATGTGCCAGTCACTCTGTGAAGCTCTAAACTACATTATTTCATTTGACACTTATGCTAGTGAGGTAGCCATTGATTAGGGAGTTGTGAGTTCAACCTATGAACTAAGCTTTCTGCCCCTGTAGTCCATGCTCTTGGTCACAGGATTGGGCATTAACCATGAACTCCAGCTGGCTTGGCTTAATCAATGACTTCTATTTATTCTTGCTAAATCTGGTTTTCTTTGCTAATCTCCTAATACAAGGAGTCATAGCTGAATCTATTATTTCAGGAGGCTCTGACCCCCCAGAATTTGGATTCTTTCATTCTCTCTTGCCAAGACTCTTCATGATTTACTTCCTCAGAGATGAATGCCAGCTCCAGCAGAGACCAAGATTGCAGTGTTCATGGGAGCACTATTATATGGACTCTTCCCCTTCTTCTTCCCTAAGCTCACCTCATCCCATGGCCCACATCATGGCCCAGATCATATCTTATTTCCATTTCTCGGTCTCTCTGCTGTTCAATATCATTATGGATGTGCCCCAGTAAATTGATTTGAAAATCTGGGATAGGTCAGTTTACAATAGTGTCTTCATTTTTTTGGCTCATGGTTATCTGAACCTTCTCCCCTTCCCATGAGAATCTAGACTTATCAGTGAGTTGGTAAATAACATGGCTTTCCCTGAAAATGACAAGGGCAAGGGGAGAGGATACTGCAGTACTAATCAGACAAAGACATTCATCAAAGTTGTTACAAACATAGGCTCAGGACTCAGATTACCTGGGTTCAAAGCCAGGCACCACCATTCACCACTTGTCTACCTAGGCAAGTCATATTTTCACTAGAATTCCAATCTGCAAGTTCAAGATTATAACGTTTCATAGGATTGTTCCAAGAATTTGATAAGTTATATCTTAAAAGAACTTTCATCTGCTTGCCTGGCACAAGGGAGCCCTTCAACATCTTTATGGTACAGGTTAGAGCAGTAGATGTGAAACGTCAGGGTCCAGGAATCAGAAGTCTGAACAACTGGGAATGGGAAACAAGGGGTGAGTGTGTCAGTGGGGCACAGGAACCCTTTCTTGCCCAGAGTAATATTCTCTGTGTCATTCTCACAAAATGTGTGGAAGAGTTGACTTATTTTAATGGGCCAGAGATGAGGTGGTAGCCATCTTAAATACTTTATGTCTCCAAATTGTGCAGTTCAAAACAAACAGCAACAGCAACAACAGAAAAACAAGTAGAAACACTTCCCTTGAATAATTTGGAATACTGAGATAAGAAGAGGTCAAGGAAGAGAAGGTTATTTTGTTCAATCACTTGTTTATTGTTTGGGGAGGAATTGAGTTCCTAAATTAATGTTTGCAGGAAAGCAGGGTTTTTAATTAATGTAATATTTGAAATGTATACCTAAGTTAAGAAGTAAAATAATAAAAGAGATACTTGTTAATCTGCTATCTAATACAGAATGACTTTTTCCATTGTTGGAACAACGCAATACTAAGTATCATTCAAGACTTGGCTTTATTTATTTATTTTAATTATTATTTGCCCCAGGGGTACAGGTCTGTGAATCATCCGGCTTACACCTTTCACAGCATTTGCCATAGCACAAACCCTCCCCAATGTCCATAACCCAGCCACCCTATCGCTACCCTCCCACCCCCCAGTAACCCTCAGTTTGTTTTGTGAGATTAGGAGTCTCTTACGGTTTGTCTCCTTCCCGATCCCATCTTGTTTCATTATTTTTCCCTCCCTGCCCCCCACGATCCCCCACCCTGCCCCTCAAGTTCCTCATATGATAATTAAGACTTGGCTTTAAAGCCACCTCTTCTGTGAAGTCTTCTTAGAACCCTAAAAATCAAAACCATTCCCTAGAGCATGCACCTGTAATAACTGGTGAATCGTATTGTACTTATTTGTGTCTTTCTCATAATAGTGAATAAACACATCACCATTTGTGGACAGAAAGCTCCATCAAATCAAGGGCCATATGCTTTTTATTGTTGAACCCTCCCACAACACCACCATCCCTTCTTCCCCCACCCCATGGCCCTCATCTCAGTAGCATATTTAGGACCTTGTACACAGGAAGGGCCTAGTAGATTTTGCCAGACTGATTGGAGCAAAGAGCACTGAAACTCCTTCCCAAGGGCTGTGTTTAGAAATCATTATGATCTTTTCTGATGACTGCATAGCAAATTGGATTTACCTTTTCAATTTTGCGTTATTCTTATGTTATTGGGATTATGATGAATAATAAGATAATAACAGCAATTAGCCTCTGGATGACTAATGGTCCCTTAAATTGATTTTGAACAATCAATTTGAACATCTTCCCGTGGCCAAATTAGAATAGGGCGGGCCACGGAGTGTTCCATAAACATTCCGATGTTTAAAATTATGTAAAGTTATGTCCAGTGAATACAGAGGGAGGTATGGAAGCTCCCTAGGGTTTGGGAATGGAAGTGAGGGGCTATTTAATGATTTAAGCTCGTTTCTGAAAAGCAGCAAACTGAAAGATCAATAGAGTTTGTGCCAAAAGTTTGTAAATTGGTTATATTTAAAACTTAGCAGTTATATTCAACATGGAACTAGCACTGTTCATTCTGTTTTGGGCTCCCCCCTCTAATCTGCCAAAATTTATTGAACCCATGGAGGGCATGAAGTATACTTGATCTTAGCCATAGTTTATCAAACAAAATCCTTGAGGAGATACACCTTCAAGGACCAACCTGGATCTCCAAAGAGACACTGCCTCCGCACTGCAGTGGCATATGGGGCCACACACTGACTACCTCATCACCACAGAAGTGGGTCTCATCTCACTCTGGGCTACTAGGGATGGAGATTTTAACTTCTGTCCAAGATTCAGTAAGATGGGGTCGGAGGAGGAAAGAGGTAGAAAAGAGGGGAGGGAAGATGCTACTATTTGGTTGCAGGGAGCTGTTACAGAGAGCATAGCTTCCTGCCAGTAAACTCTCTAAGTCCATTTTTAGGGTCTGCCAAATTTTGGTTCACTTTTACTTTTTTTCTTTCTTTTTTAAAAATTTTTTCTGCAGGCTTTAGAGATTTCTGAACATACTGTCACAGTTTCTATCATTCTAGCTGGGTTTCCAATCACTCCTGAACAAATTCTCTTACTTTTCTTATTTTCCCAGGCCTGAACCAATGCAGACACATGTAGCCTTTTATTAGGAGGCAAAGGAAATTTGTTATAAAGTGGTCTGAATTCATTGCACAGAACAAGGGAGTAATTTCTGGAGAAATATGAACAAATAAGCACAGCATTGAGGAATAGTTTAGGGTGAGAGGCACAGACATCAAAGTGCATGATGACAGGTTTTGTGTCAGCAAAGTGATGTAAGAGCCTGAAGTAATTAATTTTTCTTGGACGATGTTTGAAGAGGACTCCATAGAGAAGACAGTTGATCTGAGTTATGGGGAGTGTCCAACCCAAATGTTTGCTGAGACTTCCTCATCTTTTAGATATAGAAAAGATTGGTTTTGTTTTCAAATTTTGTGCTCTTCAGAAGTTAAAAAAAATACCTTTCAGGATGTTTCTGAAGATGTCTGGGCAGAATCGTACTTTTGTAGTTTGAACTCATGGCTTCCCCCTTTGTGACTTATCTCAACCTTCCATGCATGGTGCCCCTACCTGGAGACTGCTCTGAGCTGTGTCTACCTGGACATTTATCTTTGCCCTTCCTTCCTTTCATTCATTCATACACACACACACACACACACACACACACACACACAGAGCTTATATATATCCACTTTTATGTACAGAATATTTTAGTGAAAAATTTTGAGAGCTAAGAGTTTTGCATCACAATAATGCAAATAATCCCACATTGAGTATTAGATGTCCTTGGTTTTAAAAGTCTTTTTGACTCTCAACTGGGGATAATTCACGTCTGCTTCATCCTGCAAAGGATCCAAAGCCTCACATCACTTTCTCCCTTCTCATTTCTTCCTCATGTCTTGTCCAGACCCCATTTCTCCCAGATGCCTTCAGGAACTTCTAAATCACATGATAGATAGAAGAATTATTGTCATTGATTATACTAAAGTAAAAGATATTGTACTGAAAATGTGACTTGAAAATATTTAAAATTGCAAATTAAAATGTGTTTTTACCTATCTAGGGACCCATCAATTTCTTCCCTCAGTCCCTGAGCCAGTCCTTTACACAGGATACACTCCTGAGCATAAGCCCACCCCTGCTTTGGGTGATGTTACATTTATTGGCTACAAAGGCATAAATGGACTCAGACCTAAGAAAAAATGTAAGGCGCATGTATGCATAATGAGAACCCCCCACATACACGCATGCACAATCATCTTGGAAAAGAGAAGGTCCTATCGAATGGGGCAGGAGGAGAGAGGGGGACGACTGAAGTGCCGTCATCAGGAAGAGGTCTCTGTTTTGCCTGAGGACAGAGCAGCTGCCACCAGTGTGGGAATATGTGTGGACTAAGGACTATCCCAAATCTACTCCATTCGTGAGCACCACGTCCCACCTGCGTGGAGGAACAACGGAGGAGTCCTTGTAATTGCCATCAGTAAATCTGATAGTGATGAACCGACTGCTGGGTTGGGCCCTGACATTTTAACACCTCCACCATAAGGAACCTGCATGGACAACTATCTTTCAACAGCAAGATGCTTACAAACCTAAGAAACGGAGATGAAGGCTTTCGACGCCTTGGGTTGTGCTGATGATATGGAAGAAGGAAAAACCCTAGCATCATCCCCTGACTTCAGTTTACCCCCCAACACATGCAGTTAAGGCTAAGTATAGATGAACCAAGCCAAAGCATCCTGCTGAGTCAATATACTGGTGGAATATCCATCCTTTGGTATGTGGGGAGGGAGCCCATGAGAGGGGCAAAAGCAGAGAGGAATCAAAGAATATGGGTAGTTCCTGGATGTGTGTTTCAGAAATAGATTTGTGAGTCAGGTATCTAGAGCTGAAGCGGAAGACCCCATCTCTTGATTGGGTTGAGGACATGAGGTATGGGTGTGCTGCTGATAGCAAAGCCAGAATAAGGACTGCAGAAGCCAGCAGCAGTAGTGGTGGATAAAGGGAAGAGCTGAAACACCCAAAGAGGAATAACCTCCTTTCCTCTTTCCCTTTCCTTTTGGCTTCCGGGATGCTCAGCAATTTCATCACATATGCATTAGTCTCACCAGGTGTCACCTTTGAAATATTTATTTTAATGGGTGATTGAATGCCTACAATATGCCAGCATATGCTAGATGCTTTCAGGTGTGTTCTCATATATCTCATTTGATCTTCACTCTGACCATAGGACATTGATATTTTATTCCCATTTTGCAGATTAAAAAAAAAAACAACAAATCAAAGATATGAGTTGATTTGCTTAAGGTCACAGCAGTAATAAATGTCAGAACCAGAATTTAAACCTGGCCTTCTGATCCTGACTTCATGATTCTTTCCACAGCAGCAATATATTCCTGAAATATTAGATCCAAAATGAATGTTTGAAATTATTTCATCCAGGAATGACAGATATATTCTAAATGATGTGCCAACTCTAATTGTTCTAAGCTACCTGGAGTGTGTGTAGAGAAGAACATGGGGGCCTACTGCAGGCTCAGTGGGAAAAAGTGTCATGATTGATTCACCATGTCTGCTACGGGCACCTCTGCCAGGTACCTTCCGATCCTAACTTGGTTCTCTCCCACCACGTTTACAGCTGGGAACATCGATGCTGGGAGATTTAAAAAGAATTGGCCCCAAACACGCAGCATGGCGTTGGCAGAGACTCACTGAGTCTCCCCCTCTCCTGATTCCATACCTGGTGCTCTTGGCCGAGCCCCGGACCTTCCCCTGGAGCTCTCATGGGAAACCTGCCAAACCACTCTTTCTCTCTGAATCTCTTTCTGACCTTGTTGTTCTGTCTCCTATCACTTATGCACATCATCTAAGTAAAGTGCTTTGAAGAGGAATCCAGTGTGAAATACTAGCTTGCTGTCGTCAGTATGATTCCTCAGTCAAGGTTTCTGTTGAGGAATTGCTGAGAGGGACATGGTACAAGTGATTGATGGGCACCACGTTCTGGTGTTGGGGCTGGGTAAGCAAAGGCAGGGCGGTCAAGAAATAACCAGAGCCAACTCAGCATTTAGGAACCGCCTGGTGCTAAATTTTCCTGCACTGTTTTGATCTGATCAGCTCAAAGCACTCTAGAATGGTTCACTGGTGCAAGGAAAATGACTGAAATACTGTACTTAAATTTAGGAGGAATAACCTGAAGATCATAGTCACTCACTGAAATGGCACCCATTTAATGATGAAGAGGAAGTGCATATATGTAAAATGAAGTGGAAGTTTGAAAAATCTATCCCAGACAATTCAAACAGAAAACTATTTTATAGTAGTACCTAACTCATGGGTTGTTGTGAAATTAAATGAGACAATGTTCATAAATTATTTAGCTAGTGCCTGGCAAACAGTAACTGCTCAAAGAACAATAAATAATAATATATTTTTTTAACGAGGAAAGATTGTAGGGGTGTGTGTGTGTGCATGAATACACAAACGGATATGTCTGTGTCTGTGTGTTGCCCTCTTTGAATCATCTGCTCGACTAACTCAATTATCTTGTGCTGCAGACACACTCTTTCCAATCCTTTCTATATCTGTAAGTGGGGGACACACCCACTTTCAACTGGAATGTCACATATTTCTTTCTTTTCACTGAACACAGGCATCTTATTAAATCTTCTGCTGTTCATAAAATGTGACTAATTAGCATGATTAGATTACAGTTTCTGTTCATGAAACTGAATCACAGAAAGGTTAAGTGATCAGCCCCAAGTCACACAGCTTTTGAATGGCTGGGCATTGATGAGGAGCTGAGTCTTCCCCTCTCAACTCAGACTGTTGGACACTCTCTCTTCTTTATATTAAAATTAAAATGATTCTACTCCAAACTTCCCTCCCCCTTCCTTATCCCTTGTAATTTTGTTCTATTTCTTATTCTAATCCAAACTAATAACCACTTAAGACATATTTCTTTTATGTGTCTTTTATTGATCACTAGATGACAAATAAGGCTTTATCCATATTAATGGCGAACGCTGGCAGTTGCTACTTCCCACTATTCCTGTTGACAGAGTTTCTTGCAACCGCCATTGCTCCCTCACATTACACAGGGGAGATGACCCTATCCTAGACTCACAGGGGAAGATGACCCTATCCTAGACTCACAGGGGAAGACCCTATCCTAGACTCCAGGAGTACAGGAGTGTCTTCTTTCCTCTGAGGGATAGGTTCCCAGGTCCCCAGGGGGTGCTTGAGACTGTGGGAGAGCATCAAAACCTACATAGCCTATGTTTTTCCTATATGTACATACTTATGATGCAATTAAATTGATCAAGAAGACAGTAAGAGATTAATAGCAATAATGAATAATTGAATAGAACAGTTATGACAATAGGCTGTCATATAAGTTACCTGAATGTGGTCTCTCCCTCTGTACCTACCCTTCCTTTTGTGATGATGTGACCTGATAAAATGCCCACATAAGTGAGGTGTATGGCACAGGCATTGTGACATAGTGTGAGGCTACTGCTGACCTCCTGCCAATATGTCAGAAGGAGGATCATCTGCTTCTAGACCGGGATTGACCACTGGTAATTGAAACCATGGAAAGTTAAGCTGCAGGGCAGGGGGGACTCATGTTCATCCAGAACACTAAAGGTGCAGATTGCCTTGGCAGGAATGTGTCTAGTGCGGATCCTGTGATCATGCTCTATACAGCGAGGGGAGGTCCACACAGGCCTTCTAGGAAAGGTTTCCTTACCAAACAGATTTTTTTTTTGAAAGATGTTTATTTTCTTCCAGTGGATGTTGGAGTATCTGGATGGAAAGCTAAATTTGCAGCTGCCGTGTTTCCAGAAGGAAAACAATTTCTGGCATTCCAGGACTGGAATTTCTGGGTTTCATGGTTTGTGAAGCAATTTACCATGTCAGTTAGGGTTTTCTCTATGTGCTTGAGTGACCCCAACTGATAAGGCACCCTGAAGAAGACCTGAAGTTCTTGTTCCTGTGATAGAGTGTGTGGTCACTAGCCTGCCCCCTGGGGTCAGATTCAAAATGGAATATTGTTTCTCCCTCTTGCTGCTGGTGCGGCACTGGACAGTTACCTCATTTCTCTCTGTTTGGCGTGACTCCTTTCTCTGTCCCTGCTTTATTGTCCTGAGAACACACCTCACGCTCTGACATCATATGCATTGTACTGTACCCTCATTTATATAGTGAATGTCTGTTGTCGAGGGAGGTGAATAAGCAAGAGGATGTGACTGCTGGTTGACCCACAAGCTGGACCCAGTCAATCAGACTCCTCTCTTGTCCCCCACCGCTCATCCCAGCAAGTATGCTCTTCCTAAGGCTGCCACAAGGGGGGCCGTTCCAGCACCATAGCCTTGAGAGAGTAAGGTGTCACTGAGACCATCCGGACAGTATATGTGACTGAATTCACTGCAGGTTTCCATATACACTGTTAATATTTTGACAGGTGGGTGCAGAAACCTATGTGTCTTGCAGTCGCCCAGGACAACCTTGTAAGTAACTTACCTTGCCTGTCGGCTCTGCCACCTACCAATCTGAAGCGGTTGTCCTCTGTCTTTGATTTCTCCTCGTGCTCCATGGAAGTGGTCCAGTCTGACAACCATCATCTGTCTTTCCCTTCTTTGTTAGAAGCTCCATGTAGGCAGGGATTTTTACCTGCATTGTTGGCTTCTAAATTCACAGAGTCTGGCATCTTGTAGAGGATTAGTAACTAGTTGCTTAATAAATGAGTACATTAATAAATGAATTAATAAGATAGAATGACAGCTAGGATTGATGCAATGGTAAATTTTGATAATATATGTCCATATTGCTACACTGCCTAGCATACTATTATTAAAACAAAGACACCCACTTGTCTAAGTACTGGCATGATATCTGTAACTAGTTCTAATATAAATATCTATTGAAAGTCATCTGTCATGTCAGCTACCCTCCAGAGATAATAAATGCTTATTGTTTTCAGTTGTTAAGTTTGGGGACAATTTTTTATGTAGTGGTAGGTAACTGATATACTTCCTCTACCCTCTACCTTCCTTACCCTTCTCTCCATGCACTGTGCTCTCTTTTATCATCCCCAGTTTGCTGACGGATGAGATGGAGAGGATACAAGACAGGGCTCGATGATAGCACAGGCATTGGGACTGAGCTGCTGGAGAGATGGAGTCTGTATTTACAACATGAGTAAGACTGTGGCAGCAGGACTGCTGGGGGCAAGATTGGGATATCGGTGATATTTGATAGGCCTGTAAGACATGCAAGAGGAGATACCTGGTGTTGGATACAGGCACTGGAGCTCAGGAGAGACAGCTTGGCTGAAGACGTAGATTCAAAAGCCATTGTTCAGCCAAACTATGGTAAGAACCTAGATTTCCATCAACAGATGAATGGATAAAGAAGATATCTATATCTATATCTATATCTATATCTATATCTATCTATCTATCTATCTATCTATCTATCTATCTATCTATCACAATGGAATGCTATGCAGCCATCAAAAGAAATGAAATCGTGTCGTTTGCAACAACGTGGATGGAACTAGAGGGTATTATGCTGAGTGAAATAAGTCAATCGGAGAAAGACAAGTATCATATGATCTCCCTGATATAAGGAATTTGAGGGGCAGGGCAAGGGATCATCGTGGGTAGGGAGGGAAAAAATGAGACAAGATGGGATGGGGAAGGAGACAAACCATAAGAGACTCTTAATCTAACGAAACAAACTGAAGGGGGGTGGGAGGGTAGGGATGGGGTGGCTGGGTTATGGACATTGGGGAGGGTTTGTGCTATGGTGAGTGCTGTGAAAGGTGTAAGCCTGATGATTCACAGACCTGTACCCTGGGGGGAAAAAAGCTATTGTTATAAATGGCATTTAAAACCATGGACTGGGCATAGCTGCCTTGCTTAGTTGGTGGAACATGCAACCCTGGATCTGAGGGTCATGGGTTCAAGCCCCATGTTGGGAATATAGCTTACTTAAAACAAAACAAACAAAGAAAAAACCAACCAAACCATGGATGAGCTCACTAGGGGGGTAGTTTAGCCAGAGGGAAAAAGGAGTCCTAGAACATCTAACATATAGGAAAGAGAAGGAGCCCCCAGAAAGACACTGAGACTGTTTGGTGATGTACAAAGAAAATTAAAGGGCATGCATCTTGAAATTAAGTGGAGAAAACATGTTCCAACAATGGAGAAATGATAAGTAAGTAAAATGATGCTATCGAGTCAATTAAGATGAAAATGACAAATGGAATATTGGCTTTAGCAACAGAGAGGTTAAAGGAACCTTGAAAAGACACGTAATGTTGTCATTATTATTAAACTTAATGAGTGGAAAGAATGCTGAATTTGGAGTCCCAGCACTTGGGTTCAAGTAAGACACAATAAAGGAAGGAGATAAAAACATTAATGGTTTCCTCCCAGGGTGATTATCGTGATCAAATGATATGATGAAGTTAAACATACTCTGTGGAACAGGAAGGGAAATGCAAATATCAACTCAAAACAGCAAGGTCATGGGGCCCGTGTGATCATTAAGTCTCTGTAACTCCTTTCATGCTCTTGACCACTCAGCCTTCACGTCCCAGCGCCCACCCCACCATACACATGCACAGACATGCACGTGTGCGCGCGCGCGCACACACACACACACACACATACACACACACACGCACACACACACAGTGCACACAGATTCTCTCAATAACACTAGAGATTGAATATGTATCATGGAGCTCTAGAAGGTTTAAGAGTTAAGCCAGCCTGTTGCAGCTCTGGTGCTGCTGACATTACCAGACGGCATTAATTTAATTCCACTCAGTTATGCTTTTAAATTTGATTTGAGAAATGTGTCATAAAATGCTATTGAGAAGTGCAGGGCTGCATTCCTAAGCAGGCTGGGAGCTTGTGTCTGTTCTGGGAATCCTTGAGGAAAACAGATTGAGTTCGGGTTGAGCCTATGGACTTGAGGGAGTTTACTCTTTGCTGGGGTCTGGTGACAGAGGTTTGCTGATCCCGGAGTGCTCACCATTGAGAGGAGATCAGGAGCAAAGCAAAGTACTCCCTTACTTAGGGAGTAAGGAAAGGCCTTGCAAAAACTAAAAGCATAGGAGAATTATAATTTTAGCAAATAATGGGAATGGTTTAAAAGACTTTTGATATGGGCGCCTGGGTGGCTCAGTGTGTTAAAGCCTCTGCCTTCGGCTCAGGTCATGATCTCAGGGTCCTGGGATCGAGCCCCACATCAGGCTCTCTGCTCAGCGGGGAGCCTGCTTCCCCCTCTCTCTCTCTCTGCCTACTTGTGATCTCTCTCTCTCTCTGTCAAATAAATAAATAAAATCTTTAAAAAAAATAAAAGACTTTCGATATAACACTGAGTTTATTGTAAGGTACTGTAGTATACTTCTTTCATTGGGTCATCAGTATTACTTTCTCATTTCTCTTCTTTTTTTTTAAGATTTTATTTATTTATCTGACAGAGAGAGAGAGAGAGAGATCACAAATAGGCAGAGAGGCAGGCAGAGAGAGAGGAGGAAGCAGGCTCCCTTCTGAGCAGAGAGCCTGATGAGGGGCTCGATCCCAGGACCCTGAGATCATGACCTGAGCCGAAGGCAGTGGCTTAACCAACTGAGCCACCCAGGCGCCCCTCATTTCTCTTCTCTGGCTTCAGTTTCTTGTGCTTAAACTGGAAGTGATAGCCGACTAGATCAGAAGTCTTCAAAGAGAGACAAATCTTTCTTAAAGTGCATACACAGTGATCCACTGGTAAATAAGGGTAGAAGATTCTGGAACTTTACTGTCATTTATTTTTAGGGCATCTTTTAAAAATTTGTATGTCTTGTGTGTTTTCTGTAATGCACATTATATAAATAGCAAGTAAATAAATAAGCCTACATTGTACGTGTATCCTCCCTCCCTCTCTCTCTCTTTATATATGTATGTGTGTGTGTATCCTTTATTGGTTGACTGTTTGACTGATTGATATATTCTGATACAGACATGTCATCAAAATAATCTAAAGAATACTTGCCTGAGATTGATCTGAGTTTTTATAGCTTTTTTTTTTCCTTAACGATTTTATGGTCCTGAAACGAGTTATTCTAGTCATTGTGATTATCTTAAAACTGAAATGGAAGTTTGACTACTGAATTGAATACTTGGCTTTGGCTTTTTGGTGATTTTAAAAATAAATAACTGCCTTTACCGGGAGCTGAGTGAAGGCAGTAAGCATTGTGTTAGTTTCCGTATGTTGAGAGTATCTATAGTGGAAGTTTACATGGAGTCCTTGAGTCGGTGCAAGGGATTTTAATGTGGTCCACGATGTCTCAGCGACATTCTTAACTCTGTCACTGATTTGCTAGGGGAGCTTGGACTAGTCACTCCTCTCTTTGGGCCTCATGGTCCCGGGTCTGCTGATTTGCAAAATTTGAATTTCTCCTGATGCATGTCTCAGCTCAAACCTGGCTTTTCAGCCTGGGCTCCTCTGACCCCTCCCTTAAAGGGTTGCTTCTTCCCTGCCTGCAGTAAGTCTTTATCTCACATACTATTTTACTTTTCTTCATCGAAGAGTAACTATACGAAATTGTCTGCTTACTATTTTGTTCATGTGTTTATTGTCTGTCTCCCTGAACTCTAATGTGAGCTCCATGGAAACCACAGGGAACAGAGGCAGATGTATCAGGAGGCAAATGAAGTTTAAGCTTTAGGACTCTGAGACTTGCATTAGCATTGTGATCACATGGTTATGTGTGTTTTCTTCTTTTTCACAATTTTCAAAAGGAAAGTATTGCATTACATAATTGATCGAGACTACTGTCTCCTTTTAGTCTGAATCTTCCTTCATTATGCTTTGCTTCTTGTCCAGTGGTGTGGGCCTTTTTGCATCCAGCTAAAGGGAATTTTAAATGGGTATATATTTGGTGGGGTTTGGTGGGGTGTATTTTTGTGGCTTGTCATCCCTTCTGTGACTAGTTATCGTCAGCAAGATTTCACAGGTCAGTAAGGGGCAGAGCTATGATTCAAATGGATATCTGTCTTCTTCTAGTACTAATGATCTTAACATGTTAAGTCATTGCCTTTTTGTAAATTTAGTGATAAATAGGCAGGTATCTTTTTTCAAAGTTTAGAAGTATGATAATATAAATCCAGCCACTTGTCAGTATTTAACACTCATACTAGACCTGCCTTCCTTGCTGCAGACGTAGCTCTAGTCTCATCACCCACTGCTGTCCAGCCTGCTCACTGTACTCTGTTTGAACTAAATTCTTGGTTCTATTAGACTAGAAGGATGCCCGGGTGGCTCAATCGGTTAAGCATCTGACTCTCCACCTCAGCTTAGGTCTTGATCTGAGGGTTATGAGGTCAAGCCCCGCATCAGGGTGTGGAGCCTACTTAAAAAAAAAAAAAAAAAAGACTATTATACTGCCTTTTCCCACCATTTGCATTGGTCAGAACCACTTGGCCCAACTGAGTCTTTGTGTGTTCTCATTCACTTCTTGCTGGTTTGACATAAACTATAGACATCAACAAAGTTAGCATAAAAGTCATAGTATGCTAATCCAATACGGACCTTGATCAAAAACTGGTTCATGAGTATTATCCACACAAGGAATATTTAAATTACGTTACTGCATAAGAAAACTTGAAATTCTCTGAAATCTGAATGCTCGTATATTTAAGAAATTTGATTTTAGTTTTCCCAAAATGATATCAAAGGCAGATATTTACCTACCGATTTTCAATAATGAATTGGGAAGAATAATAGGAAATTTTCAAAGTGTCAACTGAGAAAAAAAAATAGCACCAGAGGGGGAAAATAACTGAATTTCCTAATCTCTCTATAGGAAATAATATAAACACATCATCGTATGAAAATCAAAGTATACAGGTAAAATGTAGACGACAATGTAGAGGTACAGTATGTTGGTCATAAAGAAAAATCATGTTTTTCTGGCTTTTGTGAAATATACATCAGCATTTCAGCATTGTCAGCAGATTACCATTGTCATGTGTTATGATTCTTTTCTAAGGTAAATATTTACTTTCAAGTCTAAATTTTTATTCATTATTTCTGTATTCATTTCTTAAGGGGACCCCACGATTTTACAGTTTCTACCCTAGGAGGATCTGCCCTGGCAGGGAACTTGTGTTTTCCCTGAAGCCTGTATTTCCAGATTTTAGAACCGGGAGAGAGTCGACAAATGTTTGCAAGAATCACAAGATATTTTCTCAGAGTCCTTTTTCAACTTGATTTGCTATTTCTTTTGAGAACTCTATGATAGAAACTTTGAGCTTTATTTCTTAGAGGCCATGGGGAATTGCTCCACAGAGATCTGTTCCTGGTGAGGATTATGGAATCCACTCTTAACAAGCACCCCAGTGCATTCACAGGCCATCCTCTGTGACCCTCTGAAGCAGGCACTGCAGCCTCCATGGCCACCCCATGCCCACACAGAAACCTCCTCTTCCCGTCTGAGCTTTGCTGTGGGTAGCACATCCCCAAGGTCCAACAGTCAAGCAGGCCACATATAAGTTCCCTGTAGTCAGGGCACTGCCCCCTTCCACTCCCACTGCCACCCTGCCCCCATCCTGAGTCTGGCTTGCCTCCTTTACCCCATAATTCATACATGACAATCTTGAGATGCTACACACATATGTTCTGCTCCAATATTTGGCAATTCAGTTGGGAGACCCATAAGGATAGATTATATCATTCACCTCTAGGTACAAAAAGTAAGGCAAACCGAATATTTTTTTCTCCCTTTTTCTCATCACCCCTTGCAGAATAAAGTTCATGTTCCTAGCATGAAAAGCAAGGTTCTTCCTTATCTGGCTTCAACCACCTGTCCTGTTGGATTTTCACGTACAAAGACACAAAGCTGGGAGTGGTACAGCCATCTTGCCACCATCATAATTGTGTTTGGGACTGCCTGAGAAGTGTCCAGTCTACGTGCATGTTAAAAACAATCTTTCCTGATCATCCTCTGAATTCCATATGCTTTTTTCCCTTCTTCATCATCTGTGTTTATCTAACGTTGTGTTATACTTTCCTTAACAGCAAAAAACAAAACAAAACAAAAACCAAATCCCCTTAATCTTTGTTTCAAATATCAGAATTAAAAAAAGAGCACTGTATGTAGCAGACATTCATTGGGAGCCTACTGAGTTGAATCTGTGGTCATTAGACACAATCCAGTCTTCATCTGCCCAGAGTTAGCAAGATAACTGTGTGCCTAACACAATGCTTGACGTATGATAGAAGATAATGGAAAGAGTGAATGAGTATTAATCAATATTAAAGCAAGATCAGGGACACCTGGGTGGCTCAGTTGGTTGAGCGTCTGCCTTTGGGTCAGGTCATGATCTCAGGGTCCTGGGATTGAGTCCCACATCGGGCTCCTTGCTCAGCGGGGAGCCTGCTTCTCCCTCTGCCAGCCTCTTCCGCTTATGCTCACTCTCTCTCTCTCTCTCTGAAAAATAAATAAGTAAAATCTTTAAAAAAAAAAGCAAGATCATTATCTTCATCTTTGAAACTCAAGAATCTCACACACAAAATAATAATAATAATTAATAGTAAAATTTATAGTCTTTTCTTGAGGCAGGGACTGTGCTAAACATTTTAAGGGTGTTATCTTAAAATGGCAGGTTGTCTTATTGTCCCCACTTTATAGGTGATGAACCTGATGTTTAAAGAGGTTAAATAAATCACTCAAAGTTACACAATTAGTAGGGAGCAGAGGCATAATTTGAACCCAGTCTCGATCGATTTAAGCACCAGCATGCCTCATTACTATGTTATATCTTGCTTCTCATTGAATTAAAATAGAGCAATAAATTATCATCTGATTTGTATTTATACTTTTCTTTCTCTTCAAAGAAATCTCCTCTTCAAATCCATGTGCACCACATACTGTCCCCGCCATTTCCTCTAAGAATGAGTTGAGACTTCTTTGCAGTTAATTTTTATTTTCTCTGTCTTTCATTCCATCTCTGTCCTTCTGACACCAGTGGAGTTACATCTTCCTTGCAGTTTCCAATCTCAACTAGCAAAGAATAAGGCTCTTGGCTCTGCAGGCCAAGAAACTAACCTTGGCATAATGAATGACCTGCAGTTTCAGAATGCCTCTGGAATGCCAAATGACCACAGCTCCATGCCTCTGGAATGTGGAATGGCCCCCGCATTAGCCAGGTGACCCACAGCTGCATGCCACTGGAATGCGAAATAGATTCTGGCTCCTAGAATACCAAATGCCTGCTCAAGGAAAAAGGAGTGGAAAAGCCTTCCTGCTGAGGAAGAAGAAATGGTAGTGACTGACTTAGCTGCTGTGAGATAACTATCTGTTAATACTAATAACACCTGACTCTGAGTCAGGGCAGCTTCTTTGAACCACCTGCTGAAAAATATCTGAATATTTTTCAAAAATATTTGGGGAGGCCCAAATCAGAGAAACAGATCTCTTCCCATGGGTAGAAATGTGCTCCCCTCATTTTGTGCTGCTTTTGTTTTGCCTAAAAGAAGAAACAGAAATCTTGTTTCCAAAATTTTCATTTTCCCAGTGCATTAATTTGGACTTACAAAGCTTTGTATTCCCTTAAGACAGCATTGGCATCTACAAAGTCCTATTCAGAGAACTCCGTTCCCCAGCGAGGGCACCTGAACCCTTCCTGGAAGTTGCCAGCAAAGGAGAAAAGGTGTAGAGAGATTGGCATCAATCACGCTCAGTAACTAGGATTTTAATGATTCTCTATCCCTTTTTTCCTTCATCATCTTTTGTTTTTCCCAGTGCCATTCCTCAGTGAATATTCCTTTGTCTTTTTCTTTTTTTCCCTTTCTCTTTCCCATTGCATTTCAATGCACTGGTTTTAAAAGGAGGATTTGCAAACTGAGTATTAAAACTCCAGGGTACTACATCTCCAAATCTATAAGACCTTAAGAAGATAAGAGCCCAAACCCATTGAAAGCTTCCCTCCTGGTGCCTGTGGAACTTGCAGGCTGGTCTGTAATACCCCTAAACCAAAGCAATCTGCCCACCTCCTCCCCACCCCACCCTTCCTGCCTAATGCAGGCAGATAAACTTAGCATTAAAATTCCCACACTTCGGCAAATGAGTACCCAGGAGGCTGCTGACTCAATCAGGGCTTGTTTTACTTACAGTGTAGTACTGAGAAAAGGCCATAAACTCCAGCCTGACAGATCTGTAATGCTCATTTCAATATGCTTTCCCTGTGTGCGGGCTTGCTGATGAACTTTCATATTCCGCCAACAAAATATAACAAACATATTAACGACGTGTGGTAAATTGCCACTGGATATAGTGGGTCCTGATGACGGAAATAGTTGTGAGTAAATGAGAATGTCTGGCTGCCTAATACCACTTTGGGGTCCAAGATGATGCACCGTCCTGGAGGGATGTGGGCAGAGGAAGAGGGGGCAAGTCAGCTCTAGAGGGACATGGATGCCTTTGCCCAGGGCAAATGGGGCATTGGAAACCCAAGACAACAGAGCGTGAGAGCCATGGATGGTATCTACTTAAACTCATTAATCTGATGTATATTAAAATCAAGAGCCAGAGAGGGGATGTGAGAAGCCCAAGCTCCACAGTAAGTATGTGACGCTTGAATCACAGCCCAGTGCTCTTCTGGTTGGTGGATTTGATGGATACCAGAAACTATCTTTGAGAAAGTAGTTGAACGGAAATAACATCAGTGACTCAAGTCAGTCCTAAATTCATCAGTAGCAAAAAGCACTACTGGGCTTGTCTTTCTCTTTATCTGTATTGCTCGACCCTTCTTTTGGGTGTATTAAGGGACACCAAAGGGCCATTTAGGTGAGTATGTGGTAGTTGTTTGATACTGTAACCCCAAAAGGACAAGTATAATTCCCTTATAATTGTCATAGATTGCCATTATAATTCTGACTCCAATTCTAATGTGTGTCTCTTCCCCCCCAAACCACCAAACCATTTTCTGACACCAGCTGTGTGTCTGTCCTATGATTCAACTTGATTCTGACACTGTCTACCTGGAGACAGCATCAGATTCCACAGGTTAATCTCTCAGTCCCAGAAAATTCCTCTCTACTTCAGTTGCCAGTCCCAAGTCCAGGCTGTTATCTGTGCTTCTGACCAACTGATCCCTTATTTCAGTATACATTTCAGGTTTCAAGTTACCAAAAAAGATCGTGGAAACTATTTTTAAGTAGACATACCCTAAAGCATAATTGTTGTTGAAAAAGCTCATTTATAAATTTTTATCTTACTTATATCTATTTAATTCATTGTTCTTAATTATGTTTAGATTAGTCATGAAAATTTCATGAGACTGTAAATAGCTAGCCATCATCTTAAATTATCTTTCTGCCTGATAAATTCTGTAACACAGATAACATAAGCTTATTTGACTTTTAGTAAACCCAGGGAAAATAAAAGTATTATATTTAATTCTGATAACTCTAAAGACATGCCTATTTTAATTAAACCAACAAACTTAAACTCCCTTTTATTTACCAAAGATTATCCCAGGAACTTGAAAAACATTTGGGTTAATTTTTTGTATTCTGAAAGTACAAGATGCAAATCAAGATGTTATGGGTTTTGCTTTAAAATTTTAGCCATGAGACATATAATAATTCAAAATTCACTACTTTACAACAGAACAGTTGCATCCAAGTTGTGTTTCTGGCAGATGGAATAAGTTAAAGTTTTCTGCTCAGATGACTAAAGCTTTTTACTAATATTTGTGGAAGAGACTTTTAAGATATTTTATAGGCTTAGTTTTCAAAACAGCCTCCCCCCTCTCTTTTTCCTTCTTATAAGAATTACTTTTGTTCCTGGAGAAGACAAGGTAGAACACTTTGATCTCAAAAGGCACAGAGAAATAATGCAAGTTCCCCCAAGAAGGACTTGTTCCCTAAGCCCAGATCTTTTATAATATCTGCAAGCCCCTTGGGATAAATAGGGGAAGTTTTGGTATTGGTAAAAAAAAAAAAAAAAAAAAAGTAGGAGGGCTTTGAACTGTTTCTACAGTCACATTCCTGTTCTTATAAAAACTCAAGTTGTAGGACAAGGACAGTTGTTTTCAATTCTTCAAAGAAATGGGTTGCAACTGGAATAATACGAAAAGGCTGATAAACCCCCCAACAATATTATCTTCCATTTGCTTCTTTATATCAGGAAGAAGATCTTCAACTAAGATGAAAAGCAAAGGATTCCTATGTTCTAGATTTAATGCTGTGTGTCTCTAGAATGTTTTAGTAAATCCTTCCACAAAGGCTCCAGGTACACAGTTTCATTCTAGCTTAGGGAGAAGGCCTTACAAAAAAATTCTCTTAGGCATTAAATATCAGCTTCGAATTTGACCAACTTCTGACCATGAGGATACTAAAAACAAAACAAGCAAACAAACAAAAAACTCTTTTGAATATCTTATTAGGTTTCAGCTGGGATAAACAGGAAGCATTCCTGGCAGTGTGAACAACCTCACAGACACAAAGGGCATCCCCCAAGAGGGTGAAAAAGATACTACCCTTCCAGAATGTAGAACCATTCCCAAAGATAACCAAGAGAAAGACTTACACAAATCCCTTTGAAATCTGAAAATAGTTGGTACCCTAGCTACAAATGGAGTCCAACCCACATTTCTGTCTGGCCATAATTTGGGCGGGGCCCCAATCTGATGGTTGCCAGGCCAAGTTTTCAGGACACAAAAATGAGACAAGAAGGCAATGACTATTCCTGGGAGGGAAAAGAGGGACAACCAGTGGGTACCTGAAAGCCAACTCACAGTCACCATTTCAAAGATCTAATTCTTACACATTTTTTCTTCTTCTTTCCTGCCAATGAAATCTTACCTTCCTCTCCACCAGGCACCACAGATAGAAATCTGGAGGAACGAGCTTTGGAAAGAATTCTTACCCTTTGCGGGCTTCGGCCCCTTCTCCCAGGATCCGATCCTCAGGCTCCAGAGCGAGCTGACGTCCCAGCAGGTGTCATCTAGGACACTAGAAACTGTAAAAGAGGAAAAATGATTTTCCCTCCACCCTTGATAGCGAGCGTCCGGATGAGACACCTTGATCTCCAGGGCATCTGTAAACGGATAAACTTATCTAAGACGGTTACAAGCTCTCCACTGTGGTCACTATAGGTCATGATTATCTTTGCTAAGGTTAACCTACTTGTTCAGCCTTAAAACAAAATTTTATCCAGTTGAGGCCACATACTGGACCTAGTCCAGTTTCTTTTTTTAATTTTTTAAATTTAATTTTATTATTATTATTTGCCCCAGGGGTACAGGTCTGTGAATCATCAGGCCAGTTTTTAAGTCGGACCCAGTCCAACCCGAGCCGGTCTGGTTTCCGAGTCGGAACCACTGCGTCCCCGGAGCCGGTCTGGTTTCCGAGTCGGAACCACTGCGTCCCCGGAGCCGGTCTGGTTTCCGAGTCGGAACCACTGCGTCCCTGGAGCCGGTCTGGTTTCCGAGTCGGAACCACTCTGTTCCTGGACCGGGTCAGGTTTCTAAGTCGGACCCAGGCCAGTTTCAGACAATTTCCGGGCCCAGCCCAAGCGCAGCCGGTCTGGGTTCTCGGTCGGGCCCCGTCTGACTCCTGCCAGTTTCTGGACCGCGTCTGGAAGAAGAAAAGCTCAAGTCAAGTCTGAAAGCTCCGAGCGGAAAGCGGGGGAGCTGGGATCAGGCCGCGAGAGGGACTTGCCCGCCGCCTCCAGAGACCCGAGGACGCCGCGGCCGCAGCAGCTGAGCAGGTACCTGCGCCGTGTTGCTCCTGCTCCTGGGCGCCTTGGGCTCGGGGCCCTTCGCTTCTCTCCTCTGTCACCAGAACTGTTCCAAGATGAGCTGAGGCGCGTTGAAAACTTAAGAGTTTGAGTGAAAATCGATTCAAATGGGAGCAGCCTCCAGTCTAGCAGATACAGAGTTGTGCAAAATGAAAGACTTTAATAGGCAGAAGGGAGCAGAAGGAAGGAAGTTACATTAGGCAAAGTAGCGAAACTAATGTAACATTGTGCGCCAGCGATACTTCAGGGAAAAAAAAAAGGTTGGCTGTTGCAAAGTTACTTTCCTTTAAGGGGAGGGTGGGGGTCTATGGGGTGGGTTACTTACCTGCCACAGATGGTGCAGGTCCTGATTGGCTGGGTTGAGATCCGTTTCTGAGAGAGCCAGAACTGTAACCAACTCTCGGTTTGGTGCGGTGGGGCGCGCTGTAAGTGATGGTATTCTGGCCCCGCGCTTTTGTTTTGTTTTGTTAGCCCTTCATTCCTCCCCCCTACTTTTCCTTTCTTCAAGAAATACCTGCTCTAAGTCCCAAGAGCATAACAAAATGGATGTGATTCCTGACCTTTTGTAAAATACACTCAATTAATTGTAACACAGTGTGAAGTATCCAGCGATGGGAAAGTAAAGGTTATTATGGGAGCCCCGAGGAGGGGCATGTAGGGTAGCCGGAGTGGAGAAGGAATCCGAGACAGCTTCCCCAAGGAGGTGACTTCTGGGGAACCTCACACATTAATGGGAGCAAACCTGACTGGGGATGAGGGTGGGGTTGGGGGAGCTTCCAAGAAGGAAGGGCTAGAGATGAAATGGACATGCAGTGTGGGGAACATCGATTGTGCGCTGAGAAATGAATTAAGATAAATGAGCTCAGAGGGGTAGAAGGGAGATGTAAGATGAAGCCATATAATAGACTCAGAATTTATTCTAAGGACAGAAGCAGTTGAGTCATTGAAGGGAGTGACATCGTTGAATTTGTCTTTGTGGGAAAATTATATGGCTGTGGTAAATACTAGGGCCACTGATGATTGTAGTATTTATTGATCTCATTATATTTTTAAAATACATAAATCCATAAATAAGTCAAACAGTGGAAAATGAAAAAGCTTCAAGGATACTTTTTTGAGGGGGGTGGGGGGGAAGGGCAGAGGGAGAGAGAGATGGTAAGCAGGCTCCATGCCCAGTGTGGAGCCTGACATGGGGCTCGATCTCACAACCTTGAGATCATGATCTGAGCTGAAATCAGGAGTCCGAGGCTCAACGAACCGAGACACCCAGGTGCCCCCAAGAATAATTTTTAAAGAGTAAGTCTCAAAACCCCCAAATGAACCATCTCAGTGGCAATGTAGGAGAGCTGTATCCATACGGAAGTGGTAGATTTTGATGGAAATCAAAAGCTCTGCATGTAATAGTTGCACAATGTATGTGTGGGATCATTGGCATTCACTTTACACCAGTTCAGCATTCTGTAAAGATAGAACTTAGTGCTGGCTCCAGTCTCTTACTTCATAAAGTTTTTATCTTATGGGAAAGAAATAATTAATAAGAACGGGAAAGAAAGAAGTGTAAGTGATACAGACTGTCTGCACAGCCAGAATGGCTTAGAAACCTGCAGAGACAAAGAGTACCCTGTTAATGTCTAAATGGTGAGTAATGTCAATCTTTAAAATAGCCAGAAAGGTTTGGATGGATGTGAAATCTCAGGACAAAATGAAAGAACAGGATCATTAACTGGGCTACAAAGTATCCACTACACACTTAAGTACTAAGAATGAGTGATCTATAATGCTATTCATTTAGAAGTAAGCATTTTATAAATGTTACAATTCTTCCAAAGTTTATCATTAGGCTGGCCTCATTGGTTGATATTAGCTGAGGTTTAGGTTTAGCTATACTATGTGAAAGGGCCACTTAAAGAGCTTGAAAGTTCATGTTGGATTGGAAGGTGGGTAGAAAGGAACAAACTTCAGTGTTAAACGGAATGAGACTACAATGTCATGATAGGTGAGTAGAGGATTTCTAGCAATAGCTCATAGAAGGTCGGTTGGGAGCATATTTCATGCTCACAGGTTCAGTGATGATCTTTTTATCAGTCATTTAACAAGTCAAAAATATTTATGGACTACCTACTATTTGTGCCTGATACATCCTTTTTGGGCATGAGGATAAACAGTATTCCTGCTCTCATGGAATTTTTAGCCTAGTGAGGGAGACAAATGATAACAAAATAAATAATAAATTGTATAATTGGAGACAGTTCTAGGGAGGAAATAAATAGAGAGATAGGATGAGGGTGGAAAATGGAGGGAGGAAGTATATGGCAGCCATGAGAATGCACTGCTCGGATCTCCAGTTGTGGGCATTCCTGCCTTCTGATATCCATCACCCTATTTCCATTAAGGCTACACTCCTCAGGGACTATTCCCAGTCAGTGACTGAGCGGAGAGATGTTTGAATTCTCTAACTTACAACTTTGGCCCAGGAGCTCTCCTGTGGCTATGCCAAACTTCCCTTCCCATTGCAACACAGTTTCAGATGCTTTTACCCAGCCTTCTTTCCTTCCTTCCCCTTCATGCAGTCAGGACTACATTACTGTGATAGCTCTCCCAGCCTTCCCTGGGAGGATCATTCCCCATTTTCTCTCACAAGTGTCCCCCCTGGTAATTTTTTGCACATTTAATTGCATCTCGGTATTTGCTTCTTAGAGGACTCGGTCTAATTCATGGTCCTTTAGGTTAAGATGGAGAACAAGATCTCTAAGAGATGTGTTATTAAAAACAAAACAAAACAAAACAAAACACTAGGGGCACCCGGGTGGCTCAAATGGCTAAGCATCTGCCTTTGGCTTGGGTCATGATCCTGAGCTTTTCTAGCTCCTTCTCTCTCCATCTCCTGCACCCCCTGCTTGTGCTCTCTCACTCTCTCTGTCCAATAAATAAATAAAATCTTTAAAAAAAAAACCCACTAAATGATGATAAAGATGTTGGTCTACAGAGGAAATATTCCAAGTATAGGAAAGTATAGGGAAGAGCTAATGCAAATGCCCTGAGAAAACATGCTCAAGTTGACCGTAAGGAAGCCACTGCGGCTGGAGCAGAGTGGGAGTGGGAGAAGATAATCTCAGATGACAGTAGTTCTAGGGGGTGTGTGTGAACAGTAGGCTGCAGCATCCTCTGCTGTCTGAAAGCAAACTCCTGTCAGGTGCCTGGTGGAGTCAGAGGCCTATTGTTTCATTCAGCTTTAGAGTTTTAGGAATGACAAATGTGAACCAGAGGAAAGAGAGATGACTGGCAAATGATGAGAATAATTACAGTTCAGTCTGTGGTCAGGCTTGAAGCTGGAGCTCCTGATGGCAGCTGGAGGGAGTCCCAGGGTGTTTTCTGAGCACTGGCTTTCCTCTGATTACCCTCATCCCACTGTTCATTAATTACAGAGCAGACCTCACCTCTAGGGTTGCAATTCTGGGGCTACGACCTGAGTGTAGCTGTTCCTCTCCATCCACTGCGGCCTGTCTCTTAACCACCCTTTGATTAATACCACGATTCGGAGGCTGGCACGATCATAAGATGAAGCTATAATTTTAGGACTCCATGTACCTCACAAGGTAGATAAATAAGCAGAGGATCTGTTTCCTCCTGCACATGTTCTGGACCTTAATTGATAGAACATCAAATGCAAGTGCTGGAGGATTGGTCGAGAAATGAAGGGCAAGGGGGGGTGTGCCTGAAAAGCTACATTTGCATATACCCAGGTCTATATATTTTTGCAGTAGGCAGATCTCCTACCCTTATTATATTCAGGACTTGGTTTCCTCTTCCATAAAATGAAGCAGTAATAATGCCAGACACACTTGTGTCACAACAAAGTTGTTGGGATAGCTGGTGGTGCCTAAATAAGAGTGCACTGCAAAGGCTTACCATCTTCCCTTCCCTCAGTCCGAAAGAATAAAATCTCCTTCCTCACTCATCTATTACATATTTCTACCCTCTAAGGTGGATTTTGTCTTTGTCATCCCTTTTCTTGGTATTAATCCTGGCATTATATCCTGGTATTATGATGAATTTGGATCGAAGTGAATTAAAATTTACCCAGGACAGGGGTTAAAAAAAAAATGGAAGGAAAAGGGGTAAGAAAGATAAGACGTAAGCAGGCTGGAAAAAAGAAGGTTCTCTTTGATCTCTGAGGTCCTCCAGGAAATATTTTAAACTGTATAATTATTATCACTGCACTATATTTCCTTGAATGCAATTCTATGGCAAGACTGTATCATGTAAATTCAAGTTTTATGAGTTACAAATAAAATTATAAAACAGATGGGAAATTGTTTTAGGATTATAAGAATGAGAGCCGTTGCTATCTTTGGAGCTACTGTGTTTGATGTTAAGTTTTAGACTTTGGATCAGATAACAAGTTCATATCCAAGCCCTTCCTTTTAATCTTTCTGGAGATGTGGCCACCATGAAGGTTTTCCATAAGGAAACTTAACCACCAGTTTCCTTATGAAAGAGAAAATAATATAAATTTGCCTACTTCCCAAGTTTGTAATGAAGAGTGTAACTTAATATGTGAGCTGACACAAATCATTGTGTTGCCATGAGCTGTACATATAGACTCATACATAAAACCCTTGAAATATTCTTGACACATCCCTTGAAAAGTTAAGTATGTTCTGTGTTTTTTAGTGCTAGTTTTATTTATTGGTTATTTCCTTGTCTTTGTTATATATTCAAAACTACGTATGATGTTGATAATAAATAGCATTCTCACACACAGATACACACACACACACACACACATCTGTACCTACTGATCACATGCACATGTCCAAGGCTATTTTTTGGTAGTTTTGAAAGAAGAAAGAACAATTCAATAAGAAAGGAGTTAGAGAGATCCATAGAAGAAAAACATGGAAAATGATGGAAAGATGGGTGTCTCCCAGGATTTGCGCTACCCTGAGCACAAGGCATTCAAGCTTTGGATACAAGGTGCTATAGTTTGAATGTTTGTGTCCCCCCAGAATTCATATGCTGAAATCCTGATGTTTGATTTGATGGCATCAGGAGATGGCAACCTTGGGAAGTGTTTAAGTCAGGAGAATGGAGCCTTCATGAATAAAATTGATGCTCTTATAAGAGAGACTCCACAGAGCTCCTAGCCCCTTCCGTAGTGTGAGGACATCATGAGAATCCTGCCGCCCTGAAGAAGGTACCCTGGTCTTGGACTTCCAGCCTCCAGAGCTATTAAAAACAAACAAACAAACAAACATTACTGTTGTTTATAAGCCACCCAGTCTGTTGTATTTCATTATAGCAGCCTAAACAGAGTAAGACACCAGGAGCCAAAATTTGATATGGAACTTAGGAAGAAGGGGTGTATCTGACCCCCCCACCCCCATCTTTCAGTATCTATTCTTCACTCATTGCCATAAAAAACCAACATTCTGTCAGCAACACAAGGGTTGGTAAGTTTGGGAGCATGTGGTGATACTCCCCTGACAAGAACATTGCCACTCCTCTGGTGGAAAATAGCAGCAGAAAGCAAGACTTGGAGTGCAGGTAGCAGTAGAAACAACTCAGGAGTCTGAACAAGAAAGAAAACTATGGAAGGTAACACGTGGGGGTGAGTGCATCTCCTGGACGACTCTGTGTGCACATGTGAGGCACCCATCTGAGGACCCATTTTGAGAGTGGGGATCTTAATACTAATACCGCTTAGGTGATAAGTATCAATTCTGCAAACTTAAGGGCCACACTGCAATATAATGCATAGGAGAAGTAGTGTACATGAGAGACAGAAAGATACAGAAAAATAGAGGGAAGAGGGGAGAAAGAGAGAACTATGAAAATTCAAAAAGCAAGAAGTTAAAAGGATGATGACAATAACGAACACAGCATTTATTACGTGCCAGGCAGTATCCTAAGTATGTGTATTATATATTTTTGTGTGTATTATATTTTATTATAAAAATATATAGAATGTATACATCTATTATTAATATATAATATGTAGGTGTATTATGTATTATGTTATTGTATATGTGTGTGTACATAAACATATACAGGTGTACCTATGGACACACAATCATTTATTTCTTACGAAATAAGAAAGGTAAGTTAGTATCCATATGATATCCTGCTTCTAGAAAGCTGAAACAAGAAGAGGTTTAAGTGAATTGCCTAAGGTCCTATTGCCAGTGCATAAGAGAGCTGGAATATGAATCCCAGAAGTCTGTCTCTTAGATTTGCAATGCAAATCAGTATATTCTGCTGCCTGGGTTCAAATAAGAGGGTTTTTGTTTTGTTTTGTTTTGTTTTGTTTTGTTTTGTTTTGTTCTTAGCTGGATCTTAAAAGATGAGAAATGGAGTGATGAGGGGCTCACAAAGCAGAAGAAATACCACAAGCAGGAGTATGGTGGTGGACAGCTCAGTGTATTATAATAGAATGGTGGTAGGTAATGATAAGTGGTTACTTGTAGGCTATCCAGGACAAACGGTCTGAAAACTCAGGATCTTATTCCTCAGCCTGTCATCTAAGACTCAAGGGATTATATCATAGGGTGGTAGAAATTCCAATGATGAAAAATTTCATCAGTCCCTACTTTAATTACAAATGATGAGTTGGGAGCCATAGGGACTTAGCAGAAATAGTCATCTATGATAGCTGTTGCTTTGAAGTTGTATCTTCTCACATTTGAATTCCCCATGGCAGTGGCTCTGGACAGAGTTGGAGTGCCCAGACAATAAGGGTACCTTTCAGTAGCTGAGATTTCCCAGGAGTCAAAGTTCTGTCTAGCATCACCTCTCTTCTGCCTGCTGCTCTGAGGATTCCCTCTGATCGTTTGTCCTTGCTCAGAGGTTTGATCCTCTTCTTTCTCATCCCCTAAGCATAGGGCCCAGGACTCTGAGGCAATATGACAACATGTGAGTTGCCAAGGTTCCAAATGGCCTCTCTCTGTGGACTCCTTGTTCTCACACTTTCTGGACTGGAAATGTCTCTCCTTTTCAAGGGCAGATGCCAAAGACCCAATTTCCTGCCAACTTAGTTAACAAGCACTTATTGATCACTTACTGAGTACAGAATGCCAAATAATTTGTATTGGAAGGTGCAAAAGAAGTAACAAACATGGTGTCTATAGAAGTATAGACACTAATGGGAGCAGAAGTCATTCTTGGAACAAAAATAAGGTGGTTATAATTTAATAAGATGCAAAAATAAAATGATTTGTTATATTTCATTATAATTCTGCAGCATTTCTGATGATGGGATCAAGGGAAATTGTGATAACTAATGGCTCCTAAATGGTGTTCTTAAGAGGGTAAACTGTCAATATAGAGCCACCGAAGTCAAGAGCATCCTATGACCTGTGGAAGAACCAGGACAGCTTGATGAGAGCAAACACGTGTACTTCTCTGCACTATGAGGACAGATGATCATTCCCATATCATTCAAGGCTCAGACTTTAAGTTTAGCAGTTCCTCATGCACCTCTTCCAATAGGAAAATCCAGGGTTTTATTTTACAAATTCAAGGTTAGAGGGACTTTAGGAAAAGTCTAAAATGTTTAGTGAAGTGTTTGTGTAGAATGTATGTGTGTGGAGTGATGCAGTATATAAATGATCGAGGCAACATGATCAAGGGCAGCTTTTTGGAAAAACTGTGTTTTGAGTTCCTTCTTGTGAGTTGTGAAGGGTGTACAATAACCCAAAGATAAAGAAATTCCAGGAAGCATTCCAGAAAATCTTGGATTCCCTACAGGCTGATTTGGCTACGGGGCAGTGATAGCAGATTTAAATATGTAGGCAATAAAAATTACTTATAAAAATTGTGTAATTACAGGTGAAGGAAGACCTTGAATTTTGGATGCTATTTCCCAGTTAATCATATTTACAAAACTAGATAGTTATTTAGAAATTAATACTGGTTTCAAAGTAATTTAGAATGATAAAGTGAGACTTGTTTAATTAATAGATTTGAAATTGTTCTGATCTATTCTGAGAGAACAGGAGAGAGTTAAAGAACAAGGCTGTTTTTAAATCATCACAAATATTTGATATCCTTTAGATTGAAACAGAAATTAGACCTCTAAGGAGGAACTAGTGAGACAGAATGGTGAGGGAAAGAAATAGAAATGAAGAGATAAAGAGAGGAGTTTAAAAAATGGAACGTGTTCAGAGGAGAAGGACAGAAGAGGGTGAAATGAGGCAAAGGTAATGACATGTTTAGAAGTAAGCTTTGAAAAAGACCTTTGTTCAGGTCTTTGTCTTGTGAACGAATCAGAACTTTATCATCTGGAGAAGTCCTATGTGGCATGTTGGAAATGTTACAGAGTAGCACAGAAGCTATGAACTTGAGAGGCATGTCTCATACATACTGTTTCTCCTTTCAAATTCACCATTCAAAGAATGCATTCCTCCTGGTGGGTGACTGAGTGAAGGTCACAAGGTGCTACTAGGGGAAGCCCCACCATGGAGGGATATAAGGCCAAGGAAAGGGAGACTCTCCTCTAAACACGCTGAATGGTCAACCATTAACTATGGGTTGACCGCCTTCACTCACCATTTGCTCTGTTGGCCTGAGTGGGAAGGGAATGGGAACCAGGACCAAACACCAAGAAATTCAGGCATTAATGTGCACTATGATATTATTCCAGTGAAAACTGGGACATGAGAAAATTGGATTTTGTCACCTTTCCAGTCCTAGATTCATGCTGTTCTTTGCTTTTCTGTAACTTGGATGAAATGCCTGCTGCAAAATGCTCATTACAGAGACAAGGAGCCTGGAACCTACATTCCATAGCATATCAGGGGATTAATGTTGAGACCTAGGTGTCATCCTTGACTCCCCCCTCCCACATCCAGTCAGTCCCTAGGTCTATTCTACTTTGAAAATATTTGAATTTCTTTCATTTTCTCCATGCTTAATATCTACATTCTTATCCACACCATTGTTATCACTTGCCTGGATTGCTGCAGATGCCTCCTAACTGGTTTTGTTGTTGTAGTGTTTAACTCTGCTGTCAATTCCCATTCCCCACCCCAACCCCCTATAATGTCTGATCTTTCTGCAGCCAGAACAATCTTCCAAACTACAGATCTGATCATGTCAGCCCTCTGGTTTGCTAAACATCTGATGGCTCTCCAGTGCTCTTGTATATACACTCCAGGTACCTTATAATGGGCCTGCATAACCTGGCCCCTGCTCAGTTCTCTAACTGAGAATTTTTACATTCTAATAGCTTACCTCCCCCTTGCACTCTGTACTCCAAAACGTTCAACTTCTCTGGTTTCCTTGACTACACAAGGCCTGGTTTCCCTTCTAGGCTTTTGCACATTCTGTTCCCTTCTCTCTGAACACACTCCCCCTTCTCCCTGTGCCCTTGCAGTACTCCTCTTTATGTCCATCATTTCCTTTCAGAAGTTGCCCTTGACCCAGGGCTGGGGTAAGTATCCCTACAATGTTTTCACATTTTGCCTTGTCGCTTCTCGATTTGTTCTGTCTCTGTCTTTTCCACATGGTCATATCCTTTACGGAGTTACAAAGTAACAGACTATGTTTGGTCTTTTCATCATCTTGTGTCAGAATTTAGCACAGTGTCTAGCACTGAGGAAGAAATTAACACTTATACATGAATTTAATACATTTCAACCAGGCATTTCACAAATCCTCTAATGTCTTGTAGATAAGCAAGGATTTTGTGTCTAGATTAATAGCTAGTTGACCTGACATCCCTTAAGAACTCTCCAGGAAAAAAAAAAATACACACACACACACCCAAATGCCAAAGATCGTTGCAAGTGGTGGTAACTTTAAACATGTCCTAAAAACAAACAAACAAACAAAAAAACCAAAAACATAAAAAACAACAACAGCAACAAAAAATGTCTTGAATGTGGGTTATCATGATCTTACAAAGTTTCTGAGCTGTGGTTTATGGTGCACTTAAAATATTGTGTTAGTATGTTAGCTGAGTAAAATTTAAATTAAAAAAAATACCGTGTTACCTGCTGGGGAGGGGTGGAATACTCATAAAATACTGTAGAAACAAGTTTGAGTCATTCATTTCTCATCACCACATGAGTCAGCTGGAATAAACAGAAGAAGGGCTTTATCTTTGGAGTCACCCAGACCCAGGTTCAAACCCCAAGTTTGATACATATCTCTTGAAAAATCTCAGCTCAGTTGTTTAAATGTGTTCAGCCTCCATTTCCTCATATGTAAATAGGAATGAAAACCCTTCCTCCAAAAACTATAGAAAATATGTCCGTATCACCTAAAATAGTAGTCAGCACACAGAATTTCTAAAGTAAATATTCTAAATGAAACTGGAGTGGATTGATGGGACACAGCTTATTTTTTATTCGACACATTTTTATCAAGTTTGTATATTGTGATAGGCACTCAACTAGAGTGGAGTACAAAAATAGCTATGTAATTCCACCCTTAGGAATCACAGGCCAAAAAGAATGACAGAAATGGTGACCTGATAGCATAGAGTACTGTGTGTCATAGATACCGTAATGTGGAAAGTGCCCCGGAAAAAATTGAAAAGCTCAGTAATGGCAGCTGTTGCCAGGGATATGAGGCTATGCAGTGGCAGGCACAGCTGGTCATAGGATAGCGGGTACAAGCATTCTGGAGAACATTCCAGTTACACCTAGTCCGATTAAATGTTGGACTAGTCTTGCTCCTCAAGTCTTTGCTGAGCATATATTCAAAAGGATTTTTCCTACGTGTATCTTAAAGGACGAGTAAGAGGGTTTTCATTACAGTCAGGTGGAAGGAGTGTAAGAGCCCCACCAGGGCAGGAAAAGTGTGGCAGCTGCACATGATGGGATGTCAGAAGTCATGAGACACAGCACACTGGATGTGCGGGAGCCATGTGGGCGGGTCTGGAAAACCGAAGAAACATACCGGATGTGCAGTAGTCGTGTGGGCGGGTCTGGAAAACCGAAGAAACAGAATGAGAAATATAACAAACTTTCATTTATATACATTAAAATACATATTAACCGCAAAATGACAACATACATACATGGACTCATATGAACAAAAGGGTACTGGCTAACTACATCAGTAGTATCATCAGTAGTATCATAGACAATTAGTCTATGAGATAGAGAAGGAAATGGGGATACGTGGGAAAAAAATAGATAAAACAAAAGCAGGTCCTTGTAAGGACAAATCATAAAAATCTGTCATGAACTGAGGAGTATGTAGTAGCCAATCCTGTCTGTTGTGGGGGGGATAAGTGATAAAGAACATGCAGTCTTTCTTAGGGTGAAGAGAGAAATGCCACAGAACAGCATTCACTCTTTTAACAAATACTTATTTTTGTGCCTAGCATTATTTGCTAAGAAAAGACAAAGAACAAAAGAATCTAAATCCCTGAACCTAATAGTGCTTAGATTTTTTTTTTTTAGTGGGCAGGCAGATTATAAAGTACACAAATTAATAAATACACATCATGTGTCAGAAATGCTGTGAAGAAAAGAAACCAAGGTAAGTAGTTAAGTGAGTGTAAAAAACAAGGAATGCTCAAAATAAGGCCAAGGAAAGTCTGCCTGGAAAGGTGGCATTTGAGCAGAGATATAAATAAAGTCATGGAGAGACCCATCTGAAAAGCCAGGTTGTAGAATAAATGGGTTCTGGTACCAATTTCAACATGGGAAAGTTTGTTCTCTCTACCAACAAGCGATGCTCCAACAGCAGCTGTGTTCCTACAATGCAACTCAATTCTGACATTAATATCTACCAGGAGATGGTTTCAGACCTCACAGGCTAAGAGGTCAGTCCTACAAGAATGCCCATCTCAAAAAAAAAAAAAAAAAGATTGCCCATCTCTCCACCCTACTTCCCACTTTACACACCAGTCACAAAACCAGGTTATCACCTTCCGACCCACTGGCTGTAAATCAGAGGTTCCCGTGACCCCTTCTTGGGTTCAGTTAATTTGCTAGACTGGCTCATAGAACTCAGAGGAACATTTTACTTACTAGATCACCAGTTTATTATAAAAGGATATAAATCAGGAACAGCCAGATGGAAGAGACGCAGAGGGCAAGGTATGGGGAAGGGGCAGGAAAGCTGTCCATATCCTCTACAGGTGGGCCATCCTTGCAATTATCCTCATGTTTACCAACTTGGAAGCTTCCCAAACCCAGTCCTTTCCGTTTTTGTTCTTGTCTGGAGGTTGTTGTCGTTGTAGTTCTTATTTATAGAGTTCTCGTTTGTAGTTAGGCACAAGTGATGAAATCATTGGCCATTGGCTACTGATTCAACCTCCAGCCCATCTGTCTTCCCTATGGAGTTTGAGGGGTTGGACTGAAAGTTGGCTCCCCTGGCAACCAGCCCCCATCTTTAGGTACTTTCCAGAAGTTGCTTCATTAATGTTATAAAAGATACCTTGATCCCTCTCATCATTTAGGAATTTTCAGGGTTGTAGGAGCTCTGTGCTAGAGTAGGGGATAAGGACCAAATATATGTTTGTTATAAATCACAGTACCACAGGGAACAGATAAGACTGCTCAGGCAATGATGGGTGAACAATGAGTGAGCTCATGGTCTTGAGGCAAGAAAGAAGGCCAGTACAGCTGATCTGAGAACAGGAACCGTGTGGAAGGGGAGGACAAACAGAATGCGTGAGCCAGACCATGTGGGGTCTCAAAGGGCAAGGTTAGGTATTCTGAATATGATGAGAAGTCAGTCACAGGGTTTGAGCTGGGCAGTATATGATTTGATGTCCTTTTTACAAAAGCTCCCTCAGGCTGCTCTTGGGGACTCTTCGGGGTGGGCAGGGTCAAGAATAGAAGCAGAATCATTGAACACTACATCAAAAACTAATGAACTGTATGTTGGCTAATTGAACATAATAAAAAAAGAAATTTAAAAAAAGAATAGAAGCAGAAATATCGGGCAAGAGACTATGCCACTCATCTAGGCAGGAGATGATGGCCGCTTGGGGTGGGTGTGACCAGGGCTTCAGTGGAATGTTTACTTTTCTCTGCAGAGCAACCTCAGGTAAGGACACTGTAGTATAAGGGAAATAATTTGAACTGCCTCAGAGATGTGAACCTCCAGATGATTTAGAGCATATGGAAAATGAAGGAGGGAAGAAGATGCATATACAAGAAAGACTGAGGCCAGATTAGGAAGGGCTGAATTGACAAACTACAGGGTTTGGACTCTTCCCTGCAGCAAATGGCACCACCAGGGGAACAGACTGATGCAGACCTCAGCTTTTATAAGATAATTATAGGAGCCTTGTAAGTGATGATTTAGAAGCAGCAGAAGGCGAGAGGTGAGAAAAACTTAGACTAAAATCATAGCAGTTCATGATGATAAGAAAAGGCATGTTCATGTAATTAAGTATCTAAGGTTCTTAAATGCTCTGCATAATAGATATGATAATTATACCTACCAGTCTGGTCTCTTATAATGTTAAATGAGTTAGTGTATGAAAGGTGTTTATAATAGGCTCTGACACATGGTAATCCCTCAACAAATATTAGCTATTATATAAGTAGTAATGATATTTCTATATAGTGTTCTGTGTACTGGTACTATGTCTATGTGTTTGGCCTGCAGACACTACACAGAGTACATAAACATTGGTCATTTAGTTGGGGCAGAAAGTATTGAGAGAGCTAGCACCTCAAATAATGGCAAACCTAACGGCTGTGTTGGTGGTTCATATATACACAGAGTGCTCTGGGAGGATCTGGGGAGGAGACAATAACTTAGAATAAAGTCATGTCAAATGTTTGGTGGGAAGAAGGAGGATTTGAGAAGCCAGTGTAAGAGCAAGATGCAGCATGGTATGAAGGTGAAAACCTGGACTTTGAAATATACTGGCTGCGATTGAATCCTGGCTGTACCCAGTTCATGCATTTTGGTTTTTGGCAACTTCCTCCCTTTAAAACTTAATATCCACATCTTTAAAATTACTGAATTATCTTATGTCTCTTACGACAAATCTTAGGTGTTTCATTCATGATAAAAAAAAAATAACGCAGGTGAAGTGCTTAGCATGTTTTCTTAAGAGAACAAGCAATATTGTTATATTTTGCTTATTATTATGATTCAGCCAATTCATGTGGGGAACCTTGCCAGGTTCCACCCACTTATTTCTGTCTGTGTTTGAATGCCGTGCCTGTCACCCTGTGAGAAGGTCACATCCTGGCTTGACATTGCGTTTTGTTTCTGTAGTTTCTTCTGCCTTTACCTCAGTATCAAAGAAATCTCCCTGAAGATTTATTTTTTATTTTATTTTTTTAAGATTATTTATTTATGTATTTGACAGAGAGAGATTACAAGTAGGCAGAGAGGCAGGCAGAGAGAGAGAGGAGGAAGCAGGCTTCCTGCTGAGCAGAGAGCCCGATGCAGAACTCAATCCCAGGACCCTGAGATCATGACCTGAGCTGAAGGCAGAGGCTTTAACCCACTGAGCCACCGAGGCACCCCTCCCTGAAGATTTAATGTTGTTAAACATAGCTGCCCCTCTTGCCTTAAGAATGTGGCATTTTGATGTGATTTGCAAACTTTCAGAATGGAAGATGCTCTATAGCATTAATACAATATACAGCACTCATGTGGTAATGAACTGGTGTCAGTATCCCAGACTGCTACTGAGTCAGAATACCCTCTTCATTTGTTGGGATGTTCAGAAAATCTACTGTGCAGGTGTTTATGAGTGACGTATGGTGAAATGGAGATCTTCTTTTAAGGCGACAAAATCAGCTTCCCTGGTTTTCCTTCCCTGACCCTCTGTCTTTTCACATTAAGACAGAGTCAGAGAATACCTCTGCCCAAAGGAACATTCCCATGTGACTATTAATGGGGTGTCAGGAACTACATCACAGAGGGTTGGAGGAAGCTTTAAAATATTTAGTTCGACTCACACAGTGTTGTGCCATGGAAACTTAAACGACCCCTGGGAGTGAACAATTTACTATCTTCTGAGGCCTCCCACCCCCATTTTGGACCGCTAGGACTGCTCAAATATTATTTTATTTTTATACTGATCTTAAAGTGTGTCTCCCTATAGCATATACCTATTTGGTTAGACCCAGAGTTCTATACTTCTTTTATCTGAGCCCCTCAAATATTTTAAAACACTGAGCACATTGTCCTGAGTCAGTCCTGTCTTAAGTTTCTTGCTTGGCTTCTCTTGCACAACCATCCTGTCGTTTTTCTCTGAAATTGTCACTTATTATGTTCTTGTGCGAAACTGACTAATGCTCAGGTGACACTCATTCACTTCTTTCAATTACCCAGAGAAGATAAGGAAGTAATGGCAGGCAAACAACCTGTGTAAGCTTCCTACGGCTAGTAAGTGTGTGTATGGGATCCAATCCAGGTCTGCCTGATGCAGAGTGCACACTGATGACAAATACTCCGTGTTGCCACCCCTCTTCGATTGAAACCCTTTATGCAAAATTCAAAGCAGAATTACTGCAATAGTAATAATGCTCATCTTAACTTTGTGACGACAATAATCACTAAGATTTTTAGAGAGCTGACGTTTCCAGTACCTTTACTCTGTTAGCTCTTCATCCTCAGAGTAATTTCGAGGTTCTCATTTTACAGATAAGGAAACCAAGGCACAGAAAGAGCAAGTAACTTCCTTAAAGTTGTGTAGCTGCTAAGTGGCAGAACTAAGATTCAAAGCCTGAAAGTCCACCTTGTGAGAGCCTGTGCTCTGAAGCGTTATGCTGTAACCTAAATCCCCAAAACTCGTGTTATACCATAGAATGAAGTCTGAGGCAACACACATTTGTGTCAGCAATGTCTCCCTTGTGCCTACTGAACTAGGTGATATTCCTCTGTGCGGGTGTGTGTGCGCGTGGGTGCACGCGCACACACACGTTCTTTATTTCATATGAAAACTCCTTATGCCCTAAGTTCCCCACACTGTAATTGTTCAGTGGAGTCTTTTGCAGGCCTACCATTTGTCCCTATCAAAGGCCAGATTTAGGGATTCAGTCCATTGACTCAGCCTGATGAGACTGGTTTTGTTCCCTCATTGATCATTCCATACCCACTTGCTAAACTTTGTGCCAATTACTAAAATGATAAACACATCTCCTAGCCTTCATCTAAGTCATTAGCAAAATCTTTTTGCACAAGATTGAACTTACACATTCAGAGGGGAAGGATCTTAAACTTCCAGGAGGATCTTTAGTCTTTAAACATTTGACAGATTTATTAAGCAACACTCTGCAGCAGGCATTATAGCAGCAATGGTAAATGCAACTTTTAGCAAAAATAAACTCTATTTCCTCATGGCATTTTTAACCTACAAGTGGGAGAAATATATTAATCAGATAATAATTCACATTAATGATATGTATCCTGAGAGAGCTATGCAGGATCTGTGGGTTGAAAATTGTTCCTCTGTAGAAGTGGTGGTCGTGCTGAGATTTCAATAATGACCTGGGCTAACTAAGTACAAAGCTGGTAGAAAGGCAGACCAGGCTTTGTAACAAATTCTCTTTGGCAACAGGTGACTTTAAATTGGTTGAGCCATTGTCTTAAATAGGATGTGAAGATGGGACGTTTGCATTTAATAAACCTTAACAGTATTCTAGTTGCAGTTGTCTAAACCTGGTGCTTTGTGTAATGCAGAGATACGTCATAAATTAATAGTGCCCTATTTTTAAAAAGTTCCTGAAACTAAACAATGTGGAAAATCCCGAGAGAATCAGAGTTGAACTTGTTTCTTAATTGTAGGACTTTTTGGATCCTTAATTATTTTTAAATATATTGTGAATATCTGTGAGGGTATTCTAGAATATGATGTTTCCTAAACCTATTTGTATGATATTGTTTTTTTTTTTCTGTGTCATACCTCTTAACCCCCCCCCCCAGTTTCCAGAATAGTTTGGGAAACATTGATCTAGTTTAACCTAACCCCTTAACCCCCATTGCTTGAAGCCTCTATAAAACATTCCTATCAAATTATTATTGAGTTCTTGAATAGCTTCAGTAAATGAGAAATAAAACCAGTGATTTTTTTTTCAGATACATGAAACACTTGAACTCTGCCTAATTATTTTGGTCTTGTGAACTTATCTTAGTTGCCTTTGCTTAGTCTGTTGGTTCCCAAAAGCATAGAAATGGTAGTTCACTTTGTGATTCTCAGGAGGAGAAATGTATATTCCAGAGGTGAACACTAGGTTGGGGCAGAACCATTGAAGCCTGAATTAGTCATATTTTATTTTTATAAGAAAGACACTTGATGGTCTACAAGTACCATTTTTCTAAACCTCATTAATAAATAAAAAATAAAGATCCTGCATATGAATAAATGATGAAAGTACCTCCCTTGGTGATTTTTTTAAGTTTCCAAATATAGTTCCTGTCTTCATCTACAAACTTAATGCAGTTAGAGCCACTGAGAATGTCGTTATGTTGCATGTCTGTTGATAGAAGTGGAGAGATAGAGGGAACCCTATCACTTGTGATAGAAGATATCTTTGAATATGTAGATCACTTATTCAGTACAGGTAATTTACAGTATTTTTCAAGATTGCTGTGGATGGTATAATGTCAAAAAAGGTCAAATTTATAGATGGTAAGTGCAGAAGAATCAGATGGCCTACTGGAGTGGAGCTGATCACTTTAATATGCTAATATATCATCACTGTTCCTAGGATATGCTTCTATTATTACTCGTCTATCACATTAAACTGTTTACATGTCTTTTCCATTACCAGTCTGGGAGGGGTTTTGGGGGGTTTTTTTGTTTGTTTGTTTTTTAGGTCAGGGCTATGTCTGGCTTAACTTTGTTTTTCTAATGCTTAGCATACTTCCTGATATAAAGTAAAGGTTCAAGAATTGTTTAATTTTTCATTGTAATGAATATCATATTCCAGGAATTGTATCTCTAAGACCCAGTAGAATTTCATTTGTGAAAGTTGAACAAAATCACTCTTGATGATACTATGAGCTCAGTTGGTAGGCTGAAATTAGCCGTTGTGTGGGAGTATTTATACCTAGGAGACTGCTAAGTACAGTTGACCCTTGAACAGCACAGGTTTGAGCTGCATGAGTCCACCTATACGTGGATATTTTTACAGTACAGTACTGCAAATGTATTTTCTTTTCCTTATGATTTTCTTTTTTCTAGCTTTATTGCAGGAATACAGTATACAATACAACATATAAGTTGTCTGTTCAACTATTTATGATACTGACAAGGCTTCTAGTCAGTAGTAGGCTGTTAGTAGTTAAGTTTTGGGAAAGTCAAAAGCTATGTGCAGATTTTTTTTTAAAGATTTTATTTATTATTTGAGAGAGAGAGAGTACGAGCAGGGGAAGGGGCAGCATGAGAGGCAGAGGGGGAGGGAGAAATCTGCCCATATATGCAGATTTCTGAATGTGTGCATGGGTCAGTGCCCCTAACCCGTGTTGTTCAAAGTTCAGCTGTACTACAGATGACACTGCCTCCCCCACTATGAAGCTGGTTGTTGACCACTTACCATCCCAGTAATTTCTGTGCTTCATACACATGCTCCTCAACTCCATTTCCCTTTCTCTTGTTCTTTGATATAAGTGCCTGGAAGACCTTGTGGATTTAGACTTGCATCTTTAGCCTTGGCTGATTCTGTGCCTGACCTTAAAAAAAATTATCCCTGGGATGCCTGGGTGGCTCAGTTGGTTAAGCATCTGACTCTTGGTTTCAGGTCATGTCATGATCTCGGGGTCCTGGGATGGAGCCCCATGTATGGCTCTATGCTCGGCAAAGAGTCTACTTGTCCCTCTCCCTCTGTTCCTCCCCTTGGCTCGCAATCTCTCTCACACTCTCTCTCTCAAATAAATAAGTAAATAAAAATTAAAAAAAATTATCTCTGACTCTTGAACACATACATGTCTGTCTGTCTGTCTCTATTTCTTTCTCTCAAATTTATTGGAAACAAGGCTCATTCAGACATTGGCTTTCACTGAAGGAAATCAATTTTGTTTGGAGTCTTGTCATTAAGGACCATAGCATGGTGCATAGGGAAAAGTATGGATTTCACTATCAGAGTTGGAATCCTCCCTTCACCTCCTTGCTATGTGTCTTTGAAGAAGTTACTTAACCTCACTAATCCTCTGTCCTGTAATCTGTAAAGGAGACAATAAAGCCAATCACACAAGTTTACTGTGAGGATTATGAGATCATGTATCTAAAATAATCTAACAGAGTGCCTGGTTCAGAATAGGTAGACGATAAACATAGCTATCTTATTATGCCATGTTTTTCTTTGAGGATTAGAAGTGGATCTTTACTCTTTCAGCAGCACATCTGTGTTTAAATATGAATCGGAGACAAAGGACCTGGAATAGATGCCAGGCTTTGCCACTTAAGGATTGTATGATCTGGGCAGAACTCTCTGAATCTCAGCCTTCCCACTTGTGAAAGAGGATAATGATGTCTCAACTTGCCTCCCTCACAGTGCAGTTGAGAGCATCAAATGATATAATAAATCTGAAAGAAATTTGAAAACAAATATGAGAACACATACCAAGAGGCGACTTAAAAATGCATGTATCATTAACAAACAATTCCACCTTTTAGGAATTTAACTGAAAAAAATTTATAAAAATGATACATGCAGAATATGCATAGAACAGATCATTGTAGTGGTATTATTAATAAGAAAAGTGAAAATAAACTACATAATGAGAATTATTAAGTAGCTTAAAATACATTCATATAATGGAATGGTCTGCAGACATTAAATTCATTTTATACTAAACGTGAAAGCATATGTACCACATTGTTTTAAAGAAGCTACATTGGGTGGTAAGATTTTTGGTGACTTTTCTTTCTCTTCTTTGTATTTTCTAATTACTTTATGATTCATATATGCCACTGGTATAATAAAAAAAATAATAAATGTTTTAGAAGACTATTATTGTGTGGGATCTACAACACATTAAGTAGAAAAAAGATAGTAACAAAGGTTATAAAACAGTACACAAAGCGTGAAGAACATAGTGGCAATGCCAGTGTGTGAACAGAATGGTCTGTGAGTAAAGGTTTTTATATTTTGTGCATCTTGATCTCTTAACATTTCTGCATTGAGTGTATATTACTTTTATAATTAGGGGAGAAGCACTAAAATACATCAGTGAAACATGGGGAATCAATATTTAGGTATTGTCATTGTTACCTTCCAGTCAGCAATATTCACCATGCAGGTGAACATACCTCCAGAATGGCCGACACTAAAAGGATACTCTAGAATGACCATCTCTTCATCTTCAGAGTCTCGTAGTTGTAAAACTGGACACAACACCTTGAAAATTACTTGGTACCTGTTAGTGTTTGTCTATCTTTTAATTTTAATTGGGGAGAGAGGGATAACCCAGTAAGAAGTTGGACTTTTCAATCAAATCAGCTCATTCTTGGGGCGCCTGGGTGGCTCAGTGGGTTAAGCCTCTGCCTTCGGCTCAGGTCATGATCTCAGGGTCCTGGGATCAAGCCCCACATCAGGCTCTCTGCTCAGCAGGGAATCTGCTTCCTCCTCTCTCTCTGCCTGCCTCTCTGCCTACTTGTGATCTCTCTCTCTGTCAAATAAATAAATAAAATCATAAAAAAAAACCCAAAAATATGCTCATTCTTCCAAATTTCAGAAATATCTGCTCTTGTTATACACTCAAGGCAGTGGTGAAGAAAATGTGGCCATGATGGTAGGGAGAGTTGGCTGATATGGGGGAAGTGTTAGCTCAAGTTTGAGCCTTCTGTGGCTATTAAAAGGAAACATTCCATACACACTTTCCCAATGAGAGTTGCTATAGTAGACTGCCCTACTCATAATTTTGTGTTGGAAAGTCCTCAATGTGAAGGACCTAGACCCCAGAATCTTAGTTTCTGCTGAGCGATCACACTTCCCTAGCCACACCTTATTGATGAAGGTATCCTGGGACAACTTGTATGCAAGTAAAATTCTTAAGACACAGGTTCTATGTATCTCAGAAATGTAGTCTTAGCGTTGCACTCTCCTAAAAGATGATTGAGGAGCTATAGTTGCTGAGGTCTTGGGACCTGTCCTGACTCCCCACTCCTAAGTCTTGATTGTTCATCCATCTTCTATTTTATGAACTACCCCATTTCCCTTCTAATAAATTAACCTCCTTTTTATTCTCATGATTAGGTAACCAGTTTCTGTTGCTTACATCCAAAAGAATGTTAACTAATGAAGTATGTGTCTATCTAAAAAAACCAAAAAACCAAAAAAAACATCAGTTGGTTGAAGAGCATGAGATCCTTAACTATATCACTGATAATGACCATGAATGAATGTAGTTGTCTCAAATCTACTTTTAGGAAACAGTACAGCTGAATAGAATATACTGAATCTGAAGGTGAATTATCCCAAATTTCCCGAGAGGGAATTGCTGTTATGGGGGCTGTGTTGTAAAAAAGGAACCATTATGCAGTAAGCATGAATCATGAATTGAAATGTGCCTGGAAGACAACAGGCAAATTTGGTGACTAGTGAGAGACATAGATTAGGGCCCAAAGTTTTGTGAATCTAGCCAAGGAGATAGAGAAAATTATTATGTTCTGTGGGGAAAACAATGTTAGATATACACACACATTTTATGTATAATCTATAGACACATGTATATACACCTTACATACACACACATCTACATTATATATATACACGTGTATGTACGCACGTGCACACACACACACACGCACACCTTGAAGAAGTAATGCAGAGCTAAGCAATGCTTTTTAAAGTGTAAGATACTATTTAACTTTGTTATGTTTCCACATCTCACACAGATGTTATTTCTACGCCTAATCCAATGTCTATTCTAGTGATCTCCATCCATGGTTTTTAAGTCAGCATGACATCTTCAGTTATCTCAAAATACACCAAAAATTTATCAAAGATCCTTGAAACAGAATTAAATGTCATACCTGCTAATTATAAAAATAAATGCAGGTACGAGGTAGTTTATGTCATAGAATTAAACTGATGGCTTCTAAATGCTGCCTGTTCATAGAAGTTTGGAACTGCTGATTTGGGAACTGCAGGATAAGGCACATATATCAAGAGATGCAGGCAGAAAAAGCCATGCTTGTGATGAGGAAAGATGGAGAGCTGGTGACAAAAGCTGTTGAGTTGAGAACACCTTGCCACTTATTATAGTTAAGATAGCTTGCCTTGCCTTGGGCTCTTTATTTTAATGTAGATGTCTAAGAGTGAGTGGGTGATTGAGAGAAATGGAGAGAGGTTATGTGTCTTCACAGGGCAAGATGGCAATTGAATGACTACCAAACCCATCCCCCGTGATGTTAATATATGCACTCATTGTTCCACCCTCTTTTCTACTAACGGTAAACAACATTTGTCACTTGCAATAGACCACTTTTCACTTCCAAACTGATGGTGAACCCACATTTGTATTTCAAATACCAAAGCTCAGGCTGCAGAAGCAGGAGGCCCAGAAAAGATGTATGTGGTGGGTGGTAAAGGAGAGCAGGACAAGGTTCGCATGTGCAATTTGGCAGATCGTTCATAAGTCTGGCCTCCATGACAGGAGATGGCCTAATGCCTCATTAATTCCTGCAGAGATGACGATGATGTATCACCCCCTTTCAATCTGAAACTAAGTAATGCATTAAAAAAAAAACCTAATTTGCACATGTTTAATGCGTTCATTAAGCTATTAGTCTTTCAACAAGAGATTTAATAGCAAATTAACATTTCTTTTAAATAAAAAAAAATATCATCCCCCAGAAGTCCCCAGTTAATACAATTATTTTGTGTTTTGAGCAAATGGGCTATAGGAGGAAACACTTGGCACTAAATTGGGGTTGGGAAAAGACCATGTTGAGTTCTTCTCATTTATTATACAATTAGTCACCCTGGGGCATTATTTTCCCTGAATAACAAATATTTCTGGGGAACAAAAGGCCTCCTGGACATAGACGTGAGAAGGTCAAAGACAGAAAGATTTCAAAAGGGCTGTTTTGTGAATTGAATCATAATAAACTCAAATGAAAGGGCTTGCCCTAACCATAAGGTTTGTCAAACAATGGAAGTTGACTTTGGTCAACATTCAGATATCAATATTTACCTAACATTCATTTAGCTCCTGTTATTTGTTAGGTGCTTGTCTAGATGATGTAAGAGACTTAATATGAAGAAACAAAAATGGCATGTGTTCTTTCTGTCAGTGAGGTTTTGTTGAATATTTACTATGTGATGTGTGCCATATTGAGTAAGATGAATAAGTCATGGGCTCTTGTAGAAGTTATAGATGAATTTGGAAGAAAAGCATGTAAGCAAATTTATATACAATTTACTAAATCTTAAAAATATAGAAAGAAACAAGGTTCTTTGAGAGTAAAGAAAGAAATTCTAACTCAAAAAGGAGGCTCAGAGAAAGCTCTATGGGCAGACTACAGTTTAGGCTAGAATGTTAAAATTGGTACACATTAGATATGCAGAAATGAGTGTTGGAAAATGTGCTCCACATTGAGTAACTGCGTGAAAAAAATGTACAAAGAAAAACACGTAATTCACAATGGGAAAAAACTTTGATTTGGCTTATGTCTTAGCTTGGGCTGCTATAACATAGCATATACCATATAACAGAATGCCATAGACTTGGTGGTTTAAACAACAAATATTTATTTCTCATAGTTACAGGGTTTGGAAAGTCCAAGATCAAGGTGCTGGCAGATTCAGTGTCTGGTGAGAGCCATCTTCCTAGTTTCCAGATGTCTCTTTTATAAGGGCACTCTTCCCATTCATGAAGGCTCCAACCTCATGACTTATTTATGCCCCCAAAGCCTCACCTCCTAATATTACTGTGTTGAAAGTTAGGACTTCTTCATGAATTTTGGGTTCCATAAACAGTCTACCGAAATTACCCATATTCTTTCCTCCCTGGATTTCAAAGCATTTTATTATGAGTTGGAGTTTAGTTGTTCTCTGCAGAAGCAGAGGACATGGAGAGCACATTCACTGATTATGTCCACAAATAAATGTGTATGATATTCTGAAAATGGGCTCTATCAAGCAATATAACTATTACGTCCCTGTTGAGAGGAAAACCTTTTTCACTTTCAGTAGTCAGCTATCTCCACTTCCAGTAGAAATTAGAATTAGACAAATTCTAATGTATTTCATTAAATAAATATGAGATTTTATAGCAGTCTGAATAGATATAGCTCAAGGGCATTGCCTCATATTCTTCTGTTCCCACCCTCATCAAATCTCCTATTTGTTTGTCTCATCCATGGCACGCTATGTGCTTTCTTTAATAGACTGTTGCATTGCATGTATTCTCTCCCTTAAGTGTATGTGTTCAAATGAACCCAGTGAAATTTTAATTTTACTTTAATAAATTATATTTAAAATTAAAATCTAGAGTAAAATTTTTATATTGGTCAATCTGTTAACAGTACCATGCATTATTCTTTCATTGCTGTATACATACTGCTTTTGTTTGAAGAAGATCCTTAAGTTATTTCTGAGAAAAGACTTTATGCTGATTGACAACTGTACAATACTAGACATTAATATTATTCCACACCTGATGGATTTCTCCCACCATGATATAGTTTACAAGTTCCTGGGGTGAACTTTGATTTGTCACCTTGGGAACTAAAGAAAGAAGAAATAAATTTTGAAAAAGCTCAAAATCCATCTTTTCGGAAAAGAGTAAAGAATCAAATGAGTAAATAACATCAACATCAATATTTGATGTCTACCATGCACACCCGAACTTTGAAGAACATCTGTCTTCCTGCCACTAATGATTTTGTTCCAGATGTAATCCAAATATGTTTGCAAATGGAGAGCAGAGGGGTTAGCACAATTTACTTTGCAAGCAGTTGGTGGTTATAATAGCTACTTTTTGTATCTTTTAAAAAATATATACATTTCAAAAGTGATATGGCACCGTGCACTGATGTGTTTGAAATGACAGTAAAATAAATCTAAAATTGCCTTTGGCTTTGCTCTGCTGTTCATCTTCTTAAAAAGAGATGATATAGTATAATGGTAACAATGCAAATTTTGGAGTCAGACATCAATTTGAAGCCTAGTTGATCAACAGCTTTTTATGTAGTAATATGAACAAACTCCCAGTTTATGCCTCTGATTTCCTGTATGACCTTGAAAAGAGCCATTGTTGTTAATGATAGTAATAATAGTAAGAATAATTGAGTATTATGTATTGTATTTTAGGTGTTTACTAAGTGATTTCCATGGAGTAACTCTTTCGTAGTCCTCACATCTGCCCTATAAACTATGTGCTATTAATATTCCAGTTTGGAAGTGAGAAAACCAAGACATGGGAGAGGCAAAGTGATTTGCCCAAAGACCTGGAGTTAAAGAATAGAAAAGTCAGGGCGCCTGGGTGGCTCCGTGGGTTAAAGCCTCAGCTTTCGGCTCAGGTCATGATCTCAGGGTCCTGGGATCGAGGCCCGCATCGGGCTCTCTGCTCAGCAGGGAGCCTGCTTCCCCCCCCCTCTCTCTGCCTGCCTCTCTGCCTCCTTGTGATCTCTCTCCCTCTGTGAAATAAATAAATAAAATTTTAAAAAAAAAAAAAAGAATAGAAAAGTCAGATTGTCCAGTATAAATTCAGAACCTCAGCTCAAAGCAGTCACATTCTGTGTCTTCTTGTTCACTGTATTTGAGACATTGCAGAGTGCACCAGTCCTAAACAGCAACAATATCAATAACAGTAATGACATAAAGTACTTATTAAGTGCCTACCGTGTGGCTGCCACAGTCCTAAATTTTAATTTGATGAACCTTTAACCTTATGGGGTGGATACAGTTATAGAAAAAGAAGGGAGGCACAAGAAATTAAGCCCTAGGTCATTTGGTTAGTAATGACCAGGCTAAGAATTGGAACCCAGACATTCTGACTCCTGATGCTGTACTTTTTTCAACTGTTAGGGTCCATTAAAAAAAAAAAAGAATTATTCCATCCTAAATACTTAATGAATGGATTTTCCCTTTCTTAGTCCTAATTCTTCATGGCAGAAGAGTTGTGATTAATAATTGTTCCAAATTTAGTGAAATATGTAGATCACAATTTTATGAAGATAGACATCATTATTATTCCCATTTTATGAAGACACTAATGATAGAAAAAGTTTTGGCAGTTTCACCAAATTTACATATTCAGGAAAGGGTAGAGACTTAAACCTGGCTTTCAGAGGCCAGATGTTCTGCCCCTCACCTCCTCCAAATTGCCTCATGTGAAGCAGGAATGGTCTTGTTGAAAGGGTCTTATTTATTGGAAGTTTTGTCATTGCAGGTGTGTGCTCTTCCTTAGACCACTTACTCCTTCATTTATTACAACTTGGAAATAAATATATCCAGTTTAGTGTTAGGCAGTGGTAGAAGGTAAAGAGCTGAGTCACTGGGATGTTCAAAAGATTTCTAAAAGCAGTGTGTAGCCTGGAACATGGAAAATACAACAAGAGAGACTTGGCACATTGAAATTCAAATGTGTCTTTCTGGCAGCAAACTATCACTAGGTCCTGGGAAGCCTGAGTCTGGGTGAGCTGACGAGTAATGAAGCCCTGCGTCTCATGTCATTGACTCTGGCATTTCAAGCACCACATTCATAACGGAAGATGCAAACTGCTGGGTCCCTCTGTACTTCACTAAATTGAAATGGTTCTGCAGGGGAATATGGCAACAGGGATGAAAGAAAAATAGCACTACTTTTTCCACTGTGCAAAGAGAAGGTGCTGACAATGTTTATTCAAAAGAGTAACATCTGGAAATGGTGCTGGGACATGGTGACATTATGCCTAGCCATGCTTCAGTAAAGACATCTAGCTTCTGAGAGGGTAAAGAAGCTGTTTTTGTTTGTTTGTTTAGGTTTTACTTTCTTTGTAGGTAATGAGGAAATTTAGGGCTGTGGAGAGTTCTCCCGTCTCACCTCATCCCCTCTGTGTAGCAGTGTGGACTTTGGTTCCCATTAACAGAAACCCACATGCAAACTAGCTTAGGTTAAAAAGAAGATTTAAGGGATCCCATGATAGAAAATCCAGAGTTACTAGCTTTAGAGAATGCTGGATATAGGACCATGAATACTGCAATGAGGATCCATTATTTCCCTCCCAGTTGTGTTGTTTCTGCTTCCTCTATTTGAATCTCTACTCTTAAGAGTTTTTGTTGCCCTTATGGTTTCAATATCATCTGGGGCTAGTGCTTTCTTAGTTCCAGTCTAGCAAAAGGAAGAGTAGGTCTCTTTTCCTAATAGCTTAAGAAAAGTTCCCAGAAAAAGTCCCAAATCCCTTTGTCTCTGACTTGGCTTGAACCATGTATCTATGGCTGAAACAGTCTTGCCACAGGAATACAGCATTTGATTTCCATAAGCTGTCCTTAGAGCTACAGATGAACTCTCAACTTCAAAGGAACAAATAGACTCAAAGTGGAGGAAAGATGTCTGTTTCCAATATGGGATTTTTTTTTTTTACAAAAGTAAAGTGGATACTGGATAATGACAGACTATGACCAATGGACCTACCCTTCGAATAGACCTCAAGGAAATAAGGACCAATTAATTTAGAACCAGTCATAGGGCTAAAAGAGTATTTACATCTCATCTAGCCGAGAGATTGTAAATTCATGGTCCAAGGATAAGATTTATCCCAAAGATGTATTTTCTAAGACTTGCAAAGGTTATTTTGTATTGTAATTACTTTTTATTGAAGTGTAATTGACATACAGTATCCTGTTGGTTTCAGGTGTACATCATAGTAATTCGATATTTTTTATAGATTGCAAAATGATCCCCATGATAAGTCTAGTTACCATCTGTCACCGTACAAAGTTATTACAATTTTATTGACTGTATTCCCTATGCTGTATATTACATCCCATGAATTATTTATTTTATAATGGAAGTTATAATTCCCTTTACCTGTTTTGCTCATCACCTACCCCCACCCCTACCCCCAGTAATCAACTGTTTCTTTCTTGTATCTATGAATCTCTTCCTGTTTTGTTCGCTAATTTGTTTGTTTTATTAGATTCCACAAATAAGCGAAATCATTTAGAATTTGCCTTTCTCTGACATATTTCATGTAGCAAAATACCCTCTAGGTCCATTCATGTTACTGCAATTGGCAAGATCTCCCTCTTTTTTATGGCTTAGTAATCTTCCATTGTATATATGCCACATCTTCTTTATCCATTCACCTACTGGTGATACTTAGGTTGCTTCCATATCTTGGATATCATAATGCTGCTGCAGTGAACACAGGAGTACATTTATCTTTTCAAATTGGTGTTTTCATTTTTTTTTCAGATGAATAGTTTATACTGTAATTTGAGTTAATATATAACATCTAAAATATAAAAAAGAAAAAATTCAGATTTTCACAATTTTTCTGAGAAATTGGAAGGTGAAACACCTCTGAGCCAACATTCTGGCGTGGCAGTTTTCAGCTAAAGATAAGTAGTTGCTTTCTTCTTTAGTCAGAGACACATGCTGCAGTCCAGCATAGTATCAGCTATTCGATATTGTCTCAACACTGAAGCGCACTCCAATCACAATACAATATATCTGCCCTGTTGTTATCCTCTTGGCAGAAATATGTTTCTCTATGAAAAGGGTTAAGGTAGAATGAGTGATTCACGTGTATCAAGAACATGGACGCAGATATAGTCTTTGGGGAAGTTCTACAGCTATATACAGAAGAATGAAACTTGACCATTCTCTTACACTATACACAAAGATAAACTCTAAATGGATGAAAGACCTCAACGTGAGACAGGAATGCATCAAAATCCTAGAGGAGAACATAGGCAGTAACCTCTTTGACATCAGCCACAGTGACTTCTTCCAAGACATGTCTCCAAAGGCAAGGGAAACAAAAGCAAAAATGAACTTTTGGGACTTCATCAAGATAAAAAGTTTCTGGACAGCAAAGAAACCATCAACAAAACTAAGACGCAACCCACAGAATGGGAGAAGATAATTTGCAAATGACACTACAGAAAAAGGGCTGGTATCCAAGATCTATAAAGAACTTCTCAAACTCAACACCCAAAAAACAAATAAGTAAAAAAATGGGCAGAAGACATGAACAGACACTTCTCCAAAGAAGACATATGAATGGCTAACAGATACATGAAAACTTCAACATCATTAACAATCAGGAAAATTCAAATCAAAACCTCATTGAGGTACCACCTTGCACCAGTGAGAATGGCAAAAATTAACAAAGCAGGAAACAACAAGTGTTGGAGAGGATGTGGAGAAAGGGGAACCCTCTTACACTGTTGGTAGGAATGCAAGTTAGTACAGCCACTTTAGAAAACAGTATGGAGGTTCCCCAAAAAGTTAAAAATAGAGCTACCCTATGATCCAGCAATTGCACTACTGGGTATTTACGCCAAAGATACAGATGTAGTGAAAAGAAGGGCACATTCACCCCAATGTTCATAGCAGCAATTTCCACAATAGCCAAACTGTGGAAGGAGCCGTGATGCCTTTCAACAGATGAATGGATAAAGAAGATGTGGTTCATATACGCAACGGAATATTACTCAGCCATCAGAAAGGATGAATACTCACCATTTGCATCAACATGGAGGGTATTATGCTAAGTGAAATAAGTCAGGAGAGAGACAATTATTATATTGTTTCACTTATATGTGGAACGTAAGGAATAGAATGTAGGAATTAGGAGAAGGAAGGGAAAAATGAAGGGGGGGAATCAGAGGGGGGGATGAACCATGAGAGACTATGGACTCCAGGAAACAAACTGAGGGTTTTGGCCAGGGGTTGGGAGGATGGGTTATCCTGGGTATTAAGGAGGGCATGTATTGCATGGAGCACTGGGTGTTACATGCAAACAATGAATCATGGAACACTACATCGAAAACTAATGGCGTTCTGTATGGTGACTAACATAACATAATAAAATAAAAAATAAGTAAATAAATAAAGAGTGGTCCTAAAAGTTTAGTAAGTGAACACTCAATGCACGTAATTTCTTTAGATTAAGAAAAGCAGGCTTTTGCATTTGGAATCTTGGATCAACTTTATTCACCATCATTTTACAGATGGTGAAACTAAGACTATGGATGATAGAATCTTGCTAAGATGCCATAGTAAGTTGAGGAGCTGAGACAGTGTGTCCACATCTTCTGCTTCCCGCTCTCACCTGTGATACACATGTACACATGCACAGGCACATGCATGCACATACACACTGTAGAAAATTGGGAAAATAGAGGGAAAAACTTTTATTTATTTAAACTATAAAAGTAATGTAAGTATTTACAAAAGAAAAAAAAGCCTCACTCATAATCCTACCGCACTAAAACCAAAGGATTGTTTTTTCTATCTTTCTTGCTAGTTTTAAGTTAATACTCATTATTTTATTTTATATCATAATTATGGTATAAGCAACACTATGCCCTCTTTTTCTAAAATGTCTCATAAGCATTTTTCCTGTTATTATATAGTATTTCTCATTATTAAATACATAGATAATTGAAAACAAATGTGCTATAATTTTTGTAACCATTTGTCTTTTTTTTTTTCTGCACATCTTTTAAACTTTTCTTGCTCCTTTATACTGTCTTTCACTCCAGTCTCTCTTCCAATCAAATGCACAGCACTTCCCGGAAACAACTCCTTCCCCAAGCACTTAGAGAAACTGAGTTGGCAAGCTTGGGGAAATTACATACTAGGAATGGGGGATCTTAACCTAGGTTTCAGAAATTTATAAGAAGGAAGAGCCAAAAGGAACATTTCAGATTGGTAGCAGGCAGAGAAGTTTAAAGGCATAATGTTTCTTATTAGGAATAGTTCCATAGCATGTAGAGGAATTCAAGCATATTAAACCAGCTCCTAAGATTCTTCTAAATGGAAATCTGGAGGGAACTGAGGAGCAAGCATGTCTCGATCTAGGGCTGAAATGATTTGTCCAATATGCTCATTTTCACACTTGTTCTTTCTCTGTGTTTTGGCTCTTCTGTATTTTTAAATGGGTTCCATCTATGGAGCCCTGGAGAATGCAACTGCCAGCCTGATTTGCATTCTTTGGTACCATGACAACCAAGAAAAGAGATGGTATTTCCAGCAGAAAAGTCATAGGGAACCAAGACTATGTTTGGTTCATGTAAGCATTCCCCAAATAATTATGGTGGTCAGAAAGATAGAATATTCATTCATTCATTCATTCATTCACTTGTTTTTGTTAGACCTATGTAACGTGATCACTTTTATGATCCAAGAGCATGTAATCCATGAGCAAAGAAAAGACAAGAGAAGCATGTTGGCATCTGAAAATATTGATTACTACAAATAGCTCCAAACTGAAGTTAACAAGAATAGGTTAGCATTTGAGAGAGTAGGTGAAGGAAGAGGATTAGAAATTGGTGGACCATTCAAAGATGTTTAAGTCCTTAATGTGTTCTAAATTCCATTTTAATGAATTGAAATAATATGCAAATGAACTAAATGTCATCCTAGCCCAAAAAGAAGTAATTTGCTTTTGAAGGTAATAGGAGAGGGAAAGCAAGTGCTACAAATTTGGATTGTGACGGGAATGGTATCATCTCTAAGTGCTATGAGAGTGATGGAGGACCTCAGCTTAGGCTGGGGACAGGAGAAAAGCTTTATGGGGAAGATGAGCCTTCAAAGTATAAATTAAGTGAATATCTAGTGGCACTGATGAGCATAATGTTTGGTAAAGATGAGGGGGCAGTGTGACCTTAAAGCTGGAATAGGATAAAGGCAGGAAGTAAGTTTGGAAAATCAAGTAGGACCCATCTCAAGAGAGTCTCAAATGTGAGACCCAGGACATTGAACTTGATTCTTTTTCATTATGAGATGACTCCAATATATTTGATCCCATTGCCTTTGAATTAAAAAAAAGAAGTATAATATTTAGAAGTTAAAATGCATCAAGATGAGGAAACATAAAGGCATTACATATTCAAGAGTACATTATAAATAACCACAAATGTGAAAATATATTTTTAGTTATGCTATTAAGAAGGAAGAAAGGAAGGAAGGAAGGAAGGAAAGAAGGAAGGAAGGGAGGGAGGGGAAGAAAAAAAGAAAAGGAAGGAAGGAAGGAAAGAGGGGAAGAAAAAGAAAAGAAAAGAAAGAAGGAAAAAAAAAGAAAGAGAGGAAGGGAGGGAAAGAAAGGAAGGAAGGAAAAGAAAAGAAAAGAAAGAAAAACAATGTATCAGGATACCTGGGTGGCTCAGTCAGTTAAGTGTCTGCATTCAACTCAGGTCTTGATCCCAGGGTCCTGGGATTGAGTCCTGCATAGGGCTCCTTGCTTAGAGGGGAGCTTGCTTCTCCTTCTGCCTCTCTCTCTGTCTCATGACCAAATAAAATCTAAAGAAAAAAGATTCATAAGACCAGGGTTAGCCAATGGTATGTCAAGCAAGCATCCTCATATTCTTTTTCTCCTGAATGTAATTTCCTAGTGGAAACTACAGCAATGAAGATTAACATTAAATGTGCATATTATTCAAATCAAGAATTTTAATTCTAGGGGGGCCTGGGTGGCTCAGTGGGTTAAAGCCTCTGCCTTCGGCTCAGGTCATTATCTCAGGGTCCTGGGATTGAGCCCTGCATCGGGCTCCCTGCACAGCAGGGAGCCTGCCTCCTCCTCTCTCTCTCTGCCTGCCTCTCTGCCTACTTGTAATTCTCTCTCTCTCCCTGTCAAATTAATAAATAAAATCTTTAAAAAAAAGAATTTTAATTCTAAGAAATTATATTAAGAAAATGGTAGATCAATGGATAGATATGTATATTCAAGACAACTTTGAAATGAGAAAAAATAAACAGGTAATATATTTAAAATTGGGTTATTTAATAAATGATTTGAAAATCATTCCGTGGGATGCTATGTAGTATTGGAAAATAATGTGGCTATATGTGCATTTTATATAATGGTAAATATGATATATTGAATTTTAAAAAACTCAGAATTAAAGTTTGAAAGAATACATGCCAAACTATGAACCCTGACTATCTTAAGGGCTCAAGGAGTGACAGAATGAAATAATTTTTATTTTACTTTATATGTGGTGGGGATTTGTGAATATTTTATAGCAAGAATTCATTTCATTTATGATCAACAAAACATGCAAGTGTAAATGTAGCAAAAAGAAAAGAAATTATTAAGAAATAAGTAGACTAGGCAGAAACCGATAACATGACTAACTAGAAAAAGCAGGAAAAAGAAGTAGGAAAAGACCTGGCTGTCAAAGTCCAGCCGATATGGAGGCAATTATCTAATGAACTTGAAAAGTAGAAACACCAATTTAGACAATTGAGGTAAAAATTTCACTTGAAAAAAAATGTCTGACTGATCTGTTTGGCAGACATCAATCTGCATATCCAATTATTCTATGGAGGAAATAAAATAGGAATATTTGACTATGCAATAAGAGTAGGCTGAGTATTAAGAACGCTGGAGATATCAAAATCTGAGATATCGAAAACACTAATTAAGCCATTTGGATTCATATTACAGGAGCCACTCACTCTTTAGGAAAAAAGTCACCTGGGGTTCTTTTTTTTTTTTTTTAAGATTTTATTTATTTGACAGAGAGAGAGATCACAAACAGGCAGAGAGGCAGGCAGAGAGAGGAGGAAGCAGGCTCCCCGCTGAGCAGAGAGCCCGATGCGGGGCTCGATCCCAGGACCCTGAGATCATGGCCCGAGCCGAAGGCAGAGGCTTAACCCACTGAGCCACCCAGGCCCCCCGGGGTTCTCTTAATAGCAAGTATTTCTGTGTAGTTAAGAAGCAACTAAATTTACAGAATTTGCACTAACCAAAAACTTGTCATTTGCACAGAAGCTACATGAAGAGGACTCATGTTGTAGTCTCCCCATCCACACTTAATGTAGGTTTCCATTTGACTGTGACCTCATGGACCTGGTCAGAATGCAGTGGTAACACTGATGGTTGGGTCCATTAGTGCAAATAAAATGGAATGGTTGACAGTTATAGGTGCAATTGATCAATGCAGCCTTTAAAACTCATAAAATCTTGTTTTGGGCTGCATTTTGTATACTTGGGAAAAAGCATTTTTGTAGTGTACAGACTTTTAGAATTAAAAGGGCCTTTAACACTCCTACAGTTCAATCTCCTGATTTTATTTCATTTTATTTATTTATTTTTCAATTTCCTCATTTTATATCTTTAAGAAATAACCTGAAGGAGGTAGAAAACTTGTCCCAGGCCACCTTTTCCATCTGTGGAAAATGGAGAATTAGAAAAATGTCCTTAAGTCCAATTCTAGCATCCTTTCCACTAAACAATGTGTTAACTTCATTTTTTTTTTTAGGGTTACAACTTTGCTTTGACATAGGTAAAGCAGAGAGTGTTTACTAATAGTGGCCACTAGTAACTACTAGTTACTATGATTAAAGGACTTAATAAATCTTTTCCTGACCAGATGCGCACACATGCACACACATGCATATACCACAAAACAAACAAAATTGAAAATCAAGTTCTCACTTTGTGATTTGGGTTTGTTTTTTCTCCCATTTGTTCCTCTTATATTCTTTAAAGAACACACCCACTTCCACACCTCCAGCAATTATCTATTTGTATGTAGATAATATCCAATTATTCAGCTCCATCTCTATATCTCTCCTTAAGCTTGTTATGCATTTCCAATACTCTTCATTCTTCTTTCCAGTTCTGGAGAAACACTGAAGACAACAGAGAGAGAAGGAAAGAGAGTTCTGAGGTGACTGATTTCCTGGACTTAAATTTGAAACAACCAAAGTCTGTCCTTCCTGTTCTGTACTTTGGTAAGTGAATTGATAAATACTTGTTTTCATCTTTAGTTAAAGTTGGGTTTCTGCCATTTAGAGGATTGACTGTGACAGAGTATTTTCTAATATAAACATAAAACCATGTAGCTATGTATCTGATTCCAACCAGACAAGTGATAGATAATAAGAATTTGCATGACACCAAGGTGGTCACATTCTCTCATTCCACATGCTTTTCTGCAGTGTAACTTTGCAGTTCCTCCATCAAGAGATGGAGCTTTTCTCTTCACCCACTTGACTGTGGGTGGTTGTTTTGACAAATAAAATGTGGTTGAAGTGATGCTGTTTTGGTTCTAAGGAAAGCCTTTAACTTTTTAGGCTGCTTCTTCTTCCTGCCACTTGGAAGTCTGTCACCATGTAAAAAGTATGACTACCCTGAGATCAGGGAGGCCCAAGCCAGTGGAGTCCTCTTATGTTAGAATACTGAGTTGCCACATGAAGGGAGGGAAGAAGAGAAGGGAGAGAGGGAAAAAGAAGGAGAGAGGGAAAGAGAGAATGTCAAGTAGCACTGAGTGTGCCAAGTAGCACCAAACGTGCTAAGTGTGTGCCTTAAGAAGCCATCATCTTGAAAGTACCTTGCGGCTTCAGCTGTCCAAGTGGAGACCACATGGATCCAGAGACAAGCTGCCCAACTGAGCTCTTTCACCTTTCTGACCTATAAAACCTTGAGTAAAGTCAAATGACTATGTTGTAGTCCAAAAAGTTAGAAAGTAGTTTGTTGCATAGAAATAGATAGCCAGGGCAAATAATGAGGGCAAATCACGTAAATGGTAAAATTCCAAAAAATGTCCAGAATATAAGGGAGAGATCCTTTCAGTTCAGTAAGGAATATGAAATAACATCATAGGAATAAATAATCCTGTAGGAATAAAAATGGGATGGGATTGTTTTGAGAATGACCATGAAAAACAAAGTAGCATTGGCTTTACAGTGCACATGACCTCCGAAGGTCTTGCTTGTGGAAGTGATGAGCATCACCTCAGCTATGAGAGTGAAGAGTGCAGAGTCTAGAGCCAGACTCTCTCTCTCTGATCCTGCTCTGCTGCATGCGAAACTTTGACCTTAGGAAAATTGCTTTCTCTCTCTGTATTTCAGCATAATCACCTGTAAAAGTAGGTATAACAATATTACCTGTATCATAAGGTATCATAATGATTGAGTTAATATTTATATAGTGCTGAGGGCATTCACCAACATATATAGATGCATTATCTGTGTATTATTTAAATTAAAAAAATTTCTGTCAACTGAATAAAATCTTTAAAAAAATTAATTAACAAAAAAAAGATTTATATACGTACCTCTGGATACATAAGTAGAATCCAATCACTTGTTTCTGTTTTGTTTTGGGGAAGGATGTTAAAGGTAGTTTTTATTTTTTTTTATTGTGATAAAAATATGTATGACCTACAACTTACTTTAACCATTTTAAGTATATGATTCAGTGGCACCGAGTGCCACTGGCATTGTTTTCAACTATCATCACCATCCATTTGAAGAACTTTTTCATAATTACAATGTGAAACTTTGTGCATATTAAACAATAACTCTTCTTTCTCCCCACCCACCCCCATCCCCAGTTCCTGGTAGCTTCTATTCTATTTCTTTCTTTCTCTAGGAATTTAAATCTTCTAAGCACCTCATAAGTGGAATCATATAGCATTTACCCTGTTGTATCTGTCTTACTTCACTTAGCGTAACGTTTCAAGGTTCATTCATGTTGTAGCAGGTGCCAGAATTTCATGCCTTTAAAAGTCTGAATCTAGTCCACTGTATATATGCACCACAATGTGTTTTTCCCTTCATCCATCAGTGGACATCTGTATTGTTTCCAACCTTTGGCCATTTTGAATAATTCTACTGTGCATGTTGTAGTACAGATGTCTGTTTCATTCCCTGCTTTCAGTTATCTTGGGAATACACCCAACATGGAATCACTGGATCCTAAGGTAATTCTATGTTTAAATTTTTTGAGGAGCTACCTCACTGTCTTCCACAGTGGCTGCATAGCACCACACAAAGTTTCCATTTTCTCCTCACCAAACTCTTCACCAATACTTACTTTATTTCGTTTTATTTTTTTCTTTTCTGGATAACAATCGTCTGGATAACTAATGGGTGTGTGTGAAGTAAGCTTCAGTTGAGGTTTTTTTATTATAGGTGATGACTAAGTTGAGATTTTAAGAGTAAGTAAACCTTAGCTAGAAAGCAAATGAGGTGGGTATTGGAAGTGTTCCTGCCCAAGTGCCCAGCCTGTGGAAGGCTGTGAGACAGCAGAGAAGACAATGTATGATCAACTCATTAGGAAACAAAATTTTCGTAGGGCCAGAGAGGGTAGTGTAGAAAGTGGTGAGAGATAGGGATGGGGATATAAATGGAGGCAGATCCTGCAGAGCCATGTTTTATGTGTTGGTCTATGTCTTTGCCTTTATTTGTACTGAAGTCTTAATCTCTAGTGTGTGTCTCAGAATGTGTCTTTATATGGAAGAAGGATTATTGTAGATATAATTAGTTAAAATGAAGTCATACTGCACTAGGGCGGGTTTCTAAACCAGTGTATCTTTTGCTTATAAGAAGACAGCTATATGGAGCCAGAGACACAGCAAGAATACCATGCAGTTATGGGGAGTTGGAGTGATGCATCTACAAGCCAAGGATCACCAGAGATTGCTGGAGAGTCACCAGGATCTAGGAAGGGGCAAGGGAGTGTTGTACAGGTTTCAGAGGATAGCATGGCCACCCTGCCAATATCTTGATTTCAAATGTTTGGCTTCCAGAACAGTGAGAAAATTAATTTATGCTGTTCAAGTTACTTAATTTGTGGTAGTTTGCTATGGTAGCCCTAGGAAGTGAGTGTACCATGTTACAAATAATGGGAGTTATCCTAGGAGAGATGGTGGACCAGTGGAGAGAATCAGAAGAGAGAAGAGCTGGCAAATAGATGAGCAGAATAGATGTGAGATATTTAGTTAGACAAATACCAGGACTCAGGATAGCAATAAAAACAAAAAAAATATGATGATGATGATGATGATGATGGAATAAAAACAAGTACTTTGCAAACACTGAGATAAACACTTAGTGATGAGTTATTTCATAAAACACACCTATAACGTAGCTACTAGTTTTAATGTGGTATTACTTTAAAGCAAGTTGGTCTTGAATTGTCCAAGGACAAATAGAGAATAAATGTTCAAAACAGGATTCTAACCAGAACGGTTGTTTTGTTTTGTTTTTTCCACAGCCTGTGGTCTGAGCCACTTGGCTGTATTTATCTCAATCAGAAGGAACAGTGTGAGGGTGAGAAAGCGAACTAAGACATTTATATGGAGAAATCAAAAACTGTAAAGCTTAGATGATCAGGTAAAGGAGAAACAGACGGTGTCATTCGCACAAACAAGAATGTTGAAATTTGGAGCAGGTGCAGGTCAGTGAAGAAGGAAACCGAATTCTTTTTTGTCCGGGACAGAAAATTGCATCATGTCCCCAGCCCTAAATGAGCTTGGTCATTTCCTCTCAGTGCTGCCTCCATCCTGTCTCAGCCACTCCATGAATGACGTGCAGCTGCACTCCCTCCCCTGTGTTCCAGGAAAGCATCTGGAAATAAACAGCACTTAGCCCTGCTGCCGAGACAAAGGCATTGTTTCTTTAATAACATGTCTCTTTGGAAACTGTCTCCAGACCTACTTCAGAAGCCAGGCTGTGCTGACCCTAACATGACGTAGCTTGTTCAGTTCTGCTGGGAAAAGGAGTATGTGGGAGCTGTGGTGGGCACAGCCCTTTCTCCTCAAGAGAAAGGAAGTGGGATTTGGAGGTGACTTTGGTGAGAGTCCCTTGAACTGTAACAGGCAGGTGCTTGTTTAAGAGTGCAGGTGGTGGGGCCACAGTTTATTTAATGGCAAGTGTTCACACGTGTGTGTCCACAAGCAGGCTGTCTGGAAACCCAGCAGGAGTGACCCACCACCCAACCAGTGTAATAATGGGAGATTTGACAATTATCAATTTGTACTCTGAATTGACACCTGCTGATAGTTACATCAGTTGCAGTGGTGGGGAGGGTCTACCGTTTATTTTCCACTGAGTATATGCTCGGCATACTGTTATCCTACTTACTTACATATCCCACGTGTATGTATCAGCACCTCCTACAAAAGAGAATGTTATGAAACAACTAACCACAAAACCTCCAAGATATACAAAATAAATACTATTTTTTTTGTAAGTGTAGAGTCACTTGGTCAGTTTTGCTCTTCTAAACCAAACATGGTAGGGCTCATTCAAGTGTCTATAATTAGCAGCGTGTTGGCTAGGCAACTATATAAATCTTAGGAGGACTTTCTCACATGTCTGGGGCCTCGGTTAGGATAAACAGACTGATTCAACTCTGTCCCACTTGTCTCATTCTCTAGCAGACTAGTCCAGGTACATTCTCACTGGGAAGGCTGAAGGTAAGAAAGGAAGCTAAACATGTAAGCACATTTTAGAGTCTCTGTTTATGTCACATTTGTCACTTCTTTATTAACCAAAGAAAGCCATGGGATCAAGTCAAATTTCAGGGTGAGGGGTACAGCAAAGGTATGGATATCGGGATGTCTTGAGCAGGGCCCAACAAGGTGGTCAGTTTACCAGGACATACTTTTCCGTCTAATTCCCATAAGAATTCTATGACCATTTTAGAAATGAAGAAGCTAAGGAGCTATTCAATGTCACATCTTACTCAAAATTGTAAAGCTATGAAGTTAGAGAGCTAGGACTTAAAGTCAAGATAGCTCTTGTCAGTTTGTTTTTGTTGGTTTGTCTGTTTTCATTACATCATGGGAACTAGCCTCCATCAGAATGGGGGCAGAGACTCAGAGAAGTAAGGAATGCCATGGCAGCCCAATAGCCTATGACCCAGGGAGTGATAGAGAAAGGCCTATATTAGGAAGTCTGAGTCAGCTGTGGATACAAGAAGATAGGTAAAATACATAAAGAATGTGGGACTTGGTTAGAAAGTTAGCAAGAACCTATCTAGTGTTGTTATTAAGGAAGCAACACCAAGGTTTCTGGAAGAAGAGCCTCCAGGATCTAGGCAGGTAAGAAACTGTAGAGCTGGGGGTGCTTTTTTGGGTGGCTCAGTCAGTTAAGCGTCTGCCTTATGCTCAGGTCGTGATTCTGGAGTCCTGGGATCAAGTCTGAGATTGAGCCCCGTTTTGGGCTCCCTGCTCAGCGGGGAGTCTGTTTCTCCCTCTCCCTCTCAGGGGGAGTCTGTTCCCCCTACTCCTTCTCTTTCTCACTCTCCCCCTCTTTCGCTTACTCTCTCTCTCAAACAAATAAATAAAATCTTAAAAAAAGAAACCACACAGCCAAGTGGTTGCAGCAAATCATGACAGGATTTCAAGTCAAGGAAATAATCAAACACTGGGCCAGGAAACCCAGCTTAAGACTAGTCATTAAGTTCCCATTGCCTGTTTTTTTTTTTTTTAAGATTTTATTTATTTATTTGACAGAGAAAGATCACAAGCAGGCAGAGAGGCAGGCAGAGAAAGAGGAGGAAGCAGGCTCCCCACTGAGCAGAGAGCCCGATGTGGGGCTCGATCCCAGGACCCTGAGATCATGACCTGAGCCGAAGGCAGAGGCTTTAACCCACTGAGCCACCCAGGCTCTCCTAGTTCCCATTGCCTTTTGCTTGGAATCCAACATCCTTAATGTGGCCTCTAGAATATTACATGGATTGACATCATTTGGGGCCATTCTTCCAGTTATTCTCTCAGCAGTTTGATGTCAATGTGTCATGGCCTTTCTCACCTTCAGGCATTTATGTGTAATCTTCCTCATACCTGGGACACTTCTTCCTAACTTCTCACACTTTCTTTACATGGCTGGCTCTTATACCTTTTCAAGTTTTTGGTTATACCAAATTAGTTAAATGTTATCCTCACACTCTAAGACACTTCCAGAGCACCCTGTATTTCTTCAGCATGACATTCTTCATATTTGTACATATTTTTTTATTGCCTGTCTTCTCTTTAGAGTAAGGTTGACTAACCTTTTCTTTAAAGAGCCAGAAGTGCATATTACAGGCTTTGTGGGCTATTGAGTCCCCATTGTTACTATTCCATTCTATGATTAGAGCACAGAGGGAGCATTAATGATATGCAAATGAATGGGCATGTCTCTGTTCCAATAAAACTTCATTTATAGAAACAGGTAGTGGAGGGCGCCTGGGTGGCTCAATGGGTTAAAGCCTCTGCTTTCGGCTCAGGTCATGATCTCAGCATCCTGGGATCGAGGCCCGCATTGGGCTCTCTGCTCAGCAGGGAGCCTGCTTCCTCCTCTCCCTGTCTCTCTGCCTGCCTCTCTGCCTACTTGTAATCTCTCTCTCTCTGTCAAATAAATAAATAAAATCTTTAAAAAAAAAAAAGAAACAGGTAGTGGACTGGATTTGATTCATGGACCATGGTTTGCTGATTCTTACCCTGGAATATAAGTTCCGTAAGAGTTGGGACTTTGTTCACCACTGGGTTTCAGTAAGCAAAACAGAAATGGCACATGGTAGGTATAAAAAAATATTTGTTGAATGAACCAAGAAATATGATCTTACACCTTGGGCAAATCTTGGATATATGGGGTGTCTGTGATGTAGAGAATTCAACATTTGAATTCAAGACTTCAAGCCACAACCTCACCACACTGTAGAGCCAAGGCTACAGGATCATTCTTTAAACATGTTTGGTTCAGAAACTGAAGTGTATCTAGTTTTGTAGGTGATGCCCATCAAAAGGTAAAGATAAAGACATCTAAGGAAGAATTAGATGGAGGGATCAACTATAGGCCTTGATTAGTCCAAATGTCTTACAATTTATTAGATTTGCATAACTGCTATAAAAATTACCTCAAATTTGGTAACAACAAAATACAACAAAAATGTATTATTTTCTCCTGTAGTTTTATAGGTCAGAAGTCTGACATGGGGTCTCACTGGGTTAAAATCAAGGTGTCAGTAAACCTACCTTCCTTCCTGGTTGCTGTAGGAGAGCATCTGTTTTGAGGTCACCTATAGTCTTTGTTTCATGGCTCCCTTCTTCCATCTTCAAAGTCAACAACATTGCATCTCTCTGACCATCTTTCCATAGACACAGCTCTTTCTTGCCACAGTCAGGAAATGTTTTTTACTTTTAAGGATACACGTAGTTAGATTAGACTTAGATAAGAATCTGATATTCAATCAAAGGGCATGATTTAAAAGTTGCCATAAATATATAATTATTATATATAAATATATAATTATTAAATTAAATATAATTAAATATAATTATTAAAAGTATCTTACTTTCTAGATAGACAATTTTATAAAATTGGCTGCAATGAGCATAAAGTATTAAATGTTGCATTATACATGGTTCTGACTTTTTTCCAAGCTTTACTGAGCTGTAATGGACATATAACTGCATATAATTTTTTTCCACAAAGACAAAGCAAGATTCACTTTATGCATTTTTTTTTAAATTCATGGTTTATTTCTGAATTTAGGAATTGCTTTAAGAATTTTTTTTTTTAGTCTCAAGTTTTTACTTAAATTCCAGTTAGTTAACATAGTGTAATATTAGTTTAGGGAGTAGAATTTACTGATTAATCATTTACATATAACACCCATCACTCATCACAAGTGCCCTCCTTAATACCCATCACTCATTTAATGCATTCCCCTTCCCACCTCCCCTACAACAGCCCTCAGTTTATTCTCTATAGTTAAGAGTCTGTTTTATGGTTTGACTCTCTTTTTTCCCCTATGTTCATCTGTTTTCTTTCTTAATTTCCACATATGAGTGAAATCATACGGTATTTGTCTTTCTCTGACTTATTTTGCTTAGCATAATACACTCTAGCTCCATCCACATCATTGTAAATGACAAGATTCCCTTCTTTTTGTGGCTGACTAATATTCCATTGTATTTTGTGTGTGTGTGTGTGTGTGTGTGTATACATGCATGCATATATACATATGTATGCATGCCACAACTTCTTTATCCATTCATCAGTCGATGGACTTTTGGGGTTCTTTCCATAATTTGGCTGTTATTGATAATGCTGTGATGAACATCGGGGTGCATATGACGCTTCAAATCAGTAGTTTTGTATCCTTTGGGTAAATGCCTAATAGTGTATTTGCCATTGCTAGATTTAGGGTAGCCCTATTTGTAACTTTTTAGGAAACTTGATACGGTTTTCTGAGTAACTGTATCAGTTTGCATTCCCACCAACAGTGTAAGAGATTTCCCCTTTCTCTGCATCCTCACCAACATCTGTTGTCTTCCCTGTATTGTTAATTTTAGCCATTCTGACAGGTGTGAGGTGATATCTCACTGCAGTTTTGATTTGTATTTCCCTGATGATGAGTGATGTTGAGCATCTTTTCATGTACCTGTGTATAATTTTAAGGAGTACAAACTGTTGATTTGATATTCTTATATACTGCAAAATAGATGCCACTTGTAGCCTTAAATAACACCTCTATCCTGTCACAAATTACCTTTTCTTTTTTGTGATGAGAACATTTAAGATCTATTGTCTTAGCAATGTTCAAGTATATAGTATCGTACCATTAACTGTAATCACGGTGCTGTGTATTAGATCCCCAGAACTCACTCATCTTATATCTGGGAGGGTATACCCTTTGACCAGCATTTTCCCATTTCCTCCATCCCCCAGCCTCTGGAACCAACATTTTGTTTCCTGTATCTGAGTGCTTCTGTTTTGTTTTGCTTGTTCATTTGTTTTTGTTGTTGTTGTTGGTTTTGGTTCCCACACATAAATAAAAGTATGCGCTATTTGTCTTTCTCTGTGTGACTTATTTCACTTAGCATAATGCCATCAAGGACCATCTGTGCTGTCCCAAATGGTAAAAATGTCTTTCTTTCTTATGGCTGAATACTATTCCATTGTCTGTATACCACATCTTCTTAATCCATTCATTTGTAGATGGATATGTAGGTTGTTTCTGTATTTTGGCAATTGTGACTAAGGCTGCAGTGAACTTGGGAGTGCGTGTGTCTCTTTGAGATCCTGTTTCTACTTCCTTTGGATATATACCAAAGGTAATATTGCTGGATCATATGGTAGTTATATTTTTAATTTGTTGTACTTTAATTTCTCGAGGAACCACCGTACTATTTCCCATAGTATTTGTATCAATTTATATTCCTACCAGCAGTGCATAAATGTTCCCGTTTCTCCACATCCTCAACTTTTGTCTTTTTATAATAGTCATTCTAATGATGTGATGTGTGATGGTTTGACTCACATCTCCTTAATTATTAGTGAAATCAAGCACCTTTTCTTGTACCTGTTGGCCATTGTATGTCTTCTTTTTTTTTAAATTTTATTTTTATTATTTCCCCAAGGGGTACAGGTCTGTGAATCATCAGGCTTACATCTTTCACAGCATTCACCAAAGCACAAACCCTCCCCAATGTCCATAACCCATCCACCCTATCCCTACCCTCCCACCCCCCAGGAACCCTCAGTTTGTTTTATGAGACTCTTATGGTTTGTCTCCTTCCCTTAGAAAAGTATCTGTTTAGTTCTTGTGCCCATTTTTAAAATCAGACTTTTTTTTGCTATTCAATTATATGATTTCTTTTTATATTTTACATATTAACCCTTTATCAAATATATGATTTGCAAACATTTTCTTCTCATTTTGTAGGATGCTTTTTCATTCTGTTCACTGCTTCTTCTGTTGTGTAGAATCTTTTTTAAATCTGATGTCCCACTTGTTACTTTTTTACTTTTTTGTTGCTGTGAATGTAATATAAACACTCATGTAGGAATAAGAGAGGAGAAAGGCCATTTGGAACTTAAATTCTAAAAAATCTAGGGTATTTTTCAATTAAGGAAAATTGGATTAAAATATCAGTTCCTACCTTTATAATGACCGAGACTTCAAGTACACAACCTAACTCTACACCTACAAAAGCTAGAGAAAGAACAGCAAAGAAAGGCTACACCCAGCAGGAGAAGAGAAATCATAAAGATCAGAGCAGAAATCAATGAAATAGAAACCAAAAGAACAGTGGAACAAATCAATGAAACTAGGAGCTGGTTCTTTGAAAGAATTAATAAGATTGATAAACCCCTGGCCAGACTTATCCAAAAGAAAAGAGAAAGGACTCAAATTAATAAAATCATGAATGAAAGAGGAGAGATCACAACCAACACCAAAGAAATACAAACAATTCTAAGAACATATTATGAGCAACTCTACACCAGCAAATTTGACAATCTGGAAGAAATGGATGCATTCTTAGAGAAATATAAACTACCAAAACTGAACCAGGAAGAAACTGAAGACCTGAATAGACCCATCACCAGTAAGGAGATTGAAGCAGTCATCAAAAATCTCCCAACGAACAAGAGCCCAGGGCCAGACGGCTTCCCAGGGGAATTCTACCAAACATTTAAAGAAGAATTAATACCTATTCTCCTGAAACTGTTCCAAAAAATAGAATTGGAAGGAAAACTTCCAAACTCCTTTTATGAGGCCAGCATTACCTTGATCCCCAAACCAGGCAAAGACCCCATCAAGAAGGAGAATTACAGACCAATATCTTTGATGAATACGGATGCAAAAATCCTCAACAAAATACTAGCCAATAGGATCCAGCAGCACATAAAAAGGATTATTCACCACGACCAAGTGGGATTTATTCCTGGGATGCAAGGTTGGTTTAACATTCGCAAATCAATCAATGTGATACAAGACATTAATAAAAGAAAGAACAAGAACCATATGATCCTCTCAATAGATGCTGAAAAAGCATTTGACAAAGTACAGCACCCTTTCTTAATCAAAACTCTTCATAGTGTAGGCATAGAGGGTACATACCTCAATATCATCAAAGCCATCTACGAAAAACCCACAGCGAATATCATTCTCAATGGAGAAAAACTGAGAGCTTTTCCCCTAAAGTCAGGAACACGGCAAGGCTGTCCACTATCACCACTGCTATTCAACATAGTACTAGAAGTCCTAGCCTCAGCAATCAGACAACAAAAAGAAATAAAAGGCATCCAAATCGGCAAGGAAGAGGTCAAACTCTCACTCTTTGCAGATGATATGATACTTTATGTGGAAAACCCAAAGGACTCCACTCCAAAACTGCTAGCACTCATACAGGAATTCAGTCAAGTGTCAGGATATAAAATCAATGCACAGAAATCAGTTGCATTTCTATATACCAACAACAAAACAGAAGAAAGAGAAATTAAAGAGTCAATCCCATTTACAATTGCACCCAAAACCATAAGATACCTAGGAATAAACCTAACCAAAGAGGCAAAGAATCTGTATTCAGAAAACTATAAAGTACTCATGAAAGAAATTGAGGAAGACACAAAGAAGTGGAAAAACATTCCATGCTCATGGATGGGTAGAATAAATATTGTGAAAATGTCTATGCTACCTAGAGCAATCTACACATTTAATGCAATCCCCATCAAAATACCAGCAATTTATTTCAAAGAAATGGAACAAATAATCCTAAAATTTATATGGAACCAGAAAAGACCCCGAATAGCCAAAGGAATGTTGAAAAAAAAAAGCAAAGTTGGCGGCATCACAATTCCAGATTTCAAGCTCTATTACAAAGCCGTCATCATCAAGACAGTATGGTACTGGCACAAAAACAGACACATAGACCAGTGGAACAGAATAGAGAACCCAAAAATGGACCCTCAACTCTATGGTCAACTAATCTTCGACAAAGCAGGAAAGAATGTCCAGTGGGAAAAAGACAGTCTCTTCAACAAATGGTGTTGGGAAAACTGGTCAGCCACATGCAGAAAAATGAAACTGGATCATTTCCTGACACCACACACAAAAATAGACTCAAAATGGATAAAAGACCTCAATGTGAGAAAGGAATCCATCAAAATCCTCGAGGAGAACACAGGCAGCAACCTCTTCGACCTCAACCGCAGCAACTTCTTCCTAGGAACCTCACCAAAGGCAAGGGAAGCAAGGGCAAAAATGAACTATTGGGACTTCATCAAGATTAAAAGCTTTTGCACAGCAAAGGAAACAGTCAACAAAACCAAAAGACAACTGACAGAATGGGAGAAGATATTTGCAAATGACATATCAGATAAAGGGCTAGTATCCAAAATCTATAAAGAGCTTCTCAAACTCAACACCCATAAAACAAATAACCCAGTCAAGAAATGGGCAGAAGACATGAACAGACATTTCTCCAAAGAAGACATCCAAATGGCCAACAGACACATGAGAAAGTGCTCAACATCACTCGGCATCAGAGAAATACAAATTAAAACCACAGCGAGATACCACCTTACACCAGTCAGAATGGCTAAAATCAACAAGTCAGGAAATGACAGATGTTGGCGAGGTTGCGGAGAAAGGGGAACCCTCCTACACTGTTGGTGGGAATGCAAACTGGTGCAGCCACTCTGGAAAACAGTATGGAGATTCCTCAAAAAGTTGAAAATGGAGCTACCCTACGACCCAGCAATCGCACTACTGGGTATTTATCCTAAAGACACAAAGGTAGTGTTCCTCAGGGGCACGTGCACCCGAATGTTTATAGCAGCAATGTCCACAATAGCCAAACTATGGAAAGAACCTAGATGTCCATCAACAGATGAATGGATAAAGAAGATGTGGTATATATATACAATGGAATATTATGCAGCTATCAAAAGAAACGAAATCTTGCCATTCGCAACAACATGGATGGAACTGGAGGGTATTATGCTGAGCGAAATAAGTCAATCAGAGAAAGACAATTATCATATGATCTCTCTGATATGAGGAACTTGAGGGGCAGGGTGGGGGGTTGTGGGGGGTAGGGAGGGAAAAATAATGAAACAAGATGGGATGGGGAAGGAGACAAACCATAAGAGACTTCTAATCTCATAAAACAAACTGAGGGTTACTGGGGGGTGGGAGGGTAGGGATAGGGTGGATGGGTTATGGACATTGGGGAGGGTTTGTGCTTTGGTGAATGCTGTGAAAGATGTAAGCCTGATGATTCACAGACCTGTACCCCTTGGGCAAATAATAAAAATAAAATTTAAAAAAAAATATAATGACCGAGACTTTATTATCATTAATAACCTGTGTGGCTCTCAGTATTTTCAACTGTAAAACAAAAATGATACTAATATTTACCTCACAGTTTTGTCATAAAAATTAAATAAGGTCATGTCTGTGAAGTATTTAGCATCAAATAGTTGTTCAATAAATTTTGGTTATTCTAATTACATACTATTGAAGGATACTGAGTACCAGGTTAGCAGAGGAGGCATCAAATTCAGACATTCATATTTCTCAGGGGTAGCTTGAAGGTATTTGCATTACAAAGGTAAGCCATAGAAGGAAAACGCTGAGAACATAGAGTAAGCACATTGATAAATAGTTCTAAGTAAAAGCAATTTCTGCCTGAGACCCTTAGGCTGTCTTCTCTCTCTTTGGGTGACTGTCAAGCCCCAGAGATATGGCTTCTTATGGTAACAGATATAGAGACAAATTATGCTCCAGATAAGGTCATGTTTTCCTTAACTACACTTGAAGTCCAGGTGGGTCAACTTACTGTCAGAATGAAGCAGGAGAAATCTTGATAAATTTAAAGCAGAAGACAGATTAAGGTATGAGAATGTGAGTGCATGTGCGTATGTGCACAGATGCATGCATATATGTATATATATAGTCCAAGTAAAACCAATTTATTCCTGAATGATAAATCCTGTCCTATCTTTCCCTTCTAGTATTTATGAAGTCAACCAGGCACTTTTCCAATTCACTTCATTCTCCATTGCCCATTTATCCCAGTTATTGAATCCTTGGGGGATCTCTAGAAAGCACCCACCAGTTGTGCCAATCATGCCTAGGGCTGCACAACTGTCTATTAGGAACTTGATAGCATAAGCTCCTTTCAGATCCATTATGAAGTAGTTCTTTCTTCCCAATGACTTCTGGTAGCAACTGGCTTGAAGAAACAGCTTAGAAGAGGTATTATCCAATTTGTGAGATTTAAATTTGAAACGATAAAGGAAATGAAAGAAAACAAAGAACAAAAAACTATTCCTAAGATAGAATACTATGCTTTTAGTATACACTCTAAGAATTTATCAAGTCAATTAACACGTTTTTATTTGTAATAGTCCTTTAAATTTCATGGTGTTTCCCTCACATACATAAACCAAACCAAAGAGCACAATAACCCTGACTTTAGGTGGAACTGATTTTATCATACACATTTAATGAACAACAACAAGAAAAAATTATACCCACAGCTATCTAAATATCCAGACAGGACTTTGTACTGGATTTCTTTATTTCTAAACTCACCCACACTCTATGTGACTCTTTTGCAATTCAGACAGACTAATAATTGCATACAGGATATTTAGGGACTAGTACTTATGAAAATGAGCCCAGAAGACAAAAGAAAAGGTCAGGCTATGAAGTCCAAAGAAAATTTGAATACAGAGTACCTCCTTGCGAGAGATATTAATTGTAAAGTTAACAAAGTTCAATCCCCACACATTAACATTGGCGTAGATGTTAATTAGCACATTACAATTTTAATAAGACTGTTTGACAACGTTACTCTAGGTTTTGGTAGTTTGGTGGAGTGTGTGTGTGTGTGTGTATGTGTGTGTGTGTGTGTGTGTGTGTGGTTGTGTGTGTTTGTCCATAAATTAAAAGTTAGTGTGATGGTTGGAGGAAGGAGAGCTTATTCTAAAATGCACCTGTGCAAACATGTTATGGGAGCCTACTGTGACTATGGTGTCATGGAGGAGCAAAGTGCTATGGTCTCCATGGTGGGAGGCAGTGAATTGAAAGAGTGATTTAGGGCCTGTTAACATAAATGAAAGGAGACAAGCCCGACCTATGTGCAGGAGCCTCTCCACAAAGTTTAGACAAAACAAAGATGTTTCTTTTCTCTCTGTCATTCTCTCTCTGCAGCCAGCAGATGAGTATTTCATAGTGAAATAATTCAAAGTGAAAGAACCCAAGGGTAATGCAGCAACAGTCATCAAACAGTCCTTAAGCCATTTGATCTCACTGGAGCATCCACATGCCATATCTGCCTTTTTGCAGACAAATTCCATGCATTCAATTGGATTTAAATCTTTCGTTCCATTCTGCCTTTCTCCTGTCCCTAGATACTGATAGGATTATCTAGCATTGGGTAAAGCACAAGCATAAGTTTTAAAATAGGCCCTTTCATAGTGTGCATCAATGTCTCAAGTCAGAACCTGATTAGCCCTACATTCAGAATCCCATATCCCATTATTCATTAATGCCTAAGTAGTTGTATATAAAGTTAAAGATCTTGTATTCATATGCTTTCTTCACAAAAGTTTGTTTTAAAAAAATAGTATTGACATTTACTGAAACTTTAAAATAATGTGTCCCCAAATACATGGTATAAGATGTCACAAATAGTAGGTTCTCAACAAACACCTTTGCCATAAATAATGTATTTGAATATATACTTTGTTTGACTACTTGGAAGTCTCACAAGCTCAGAAACTAAGCTTGGAGTTAATTAATGGAGGAAAGCTTGAACATACAATAATCATGAAGAAGCATTTAGCCCAAATGATGGAAATCAAATACTATATCTGTTTGCATTACCTAAAACATTTCCAGTTTTTGAGAGGGGGAAAAAAAACAATGAATAAAACTGTCACTTTCATTTAATGCTATAAAATGACATATCCTCTACTTCTAATCTTTGTATGCTTTCAGCTGGCTGTTATACATTCCAGACTGGTTCACATGTTTATAGAAATCAAATTCTGTTTGGATTCTTGGACAAGCAATTAATGCTTTGCCATACCCATAGAAAATCATATTCAGCACCACGGACAGAGCAGAATTGTTCCTTTCTGAACTACAGCTGTTTCTTGAAATTTTTCCCCCCTGCTAAAACATCCAGACACACGTCTGTCTCTTAATTGCAGGAGGGGTTGTTACAAGACATCTTGAATTTTAACAACCTATTTTAAAATTAAGGAAAAGGACTAAAAGCAGACCAGGGAAACCTTAAGTACTTTTACAGGATACAAAACTTGATATCCCAGAAAGTATGCAAAGACCTTCAGAGACAAATTGATATTATACACATGAACAAATGGGTACATAATTAAAAATCCTGATCCCCATAAAAACAGAATTTCTTTTAGAGAAATTACTGCCTTTTGTAGTAATGTATGTTTATTATTGTTCACTTAATTTTTAGTAGGTGTTTACCTGTATTTCTTTTAGTTATAATGTTAACATATGACAACGGATTATTAGGAAAATATCATCAATGGAGGAAGCAGCTCATTTTATGAAAATAATGCTGGAAATTGAAACGTGATATTTTTTAGTTTAGCAATTTCCTTCAGATAGTTTGTGCTTTTAATGAAGTCTGAAAACCTTAAATTCAAAGTAATGTGATTTCATCGAGTAATTTTAATAGTGGTAATAACAAAAAATAGAGAATACTGTTTGATTCATGTGTAAGATATAGTACTACGTGCTTTCCTTGGTTTAACCATTAAATTTTTATTTAATCATCAAACTTTGTGGGGCATATACATATTTTTTCTATAAGTTATACATGAGAATTGAGACTTGGATGTCTTACATAATGTGTCCAATATCAAACAGTTGTTACATGTGTATATGTTTTTGTGTATTTTAACAGAGACTTTTGTCATAGTTACAATTGGCCAAGGATTGTTTTAAACGATTTATAAGAATTAAAGGAATCATTTTGTTAGTATCGTTATTATATCCATTTTACAGATGTGGAAATTGAACTTTCCTAAAGTTAAAAATACACATTTACCTGAAATCACACATTTACAAAATGGTGAAATTCAGCTTGGAAACCAGACAGTCTAACTTCAAAGTCCACATTCTTTACCAATATTCTAAGCCTTTTGGAAAGGTTACTTTAATCTCTTAAAAAGCCTCGACTCTTTAACTACTGCTTACATCCATCCTGCATATCCCTTTTAATGACAGGAACTTTGAACCCTCACTTTATCATTATGTCTAAACAATTTTTTGTCACATCAACTTCTCTCTTTTTTTAAGATTTTTATTCATTGGAGAGAGAGACAGTGAGAGAGGGAACACAGGCAGGGGAGAGTGGGAAAGAGAGAAGCAGGCTTCCCACGGAGCAGGGAGTCCAATGAGGGGCTCGATCCCAGGCCCCCGGGATTGTGACCAGAGCTAAAGGCAAGACGCTTAACAACTGAGCCACCCAGGTGCCCCAAATTCTCATTTCTTTAGAAGTTTGGGAAGCCACTTCATTGCTTCCAAAACCACTTGGATGTAATCTCTGTTCAGTTATAGTGAAATCTAAAGGACAATCAATGCGTTTTTTTAAAAAAAGATTTTATTTATGAGAGAGAGAGAGGGATAAGTAGGAGGAGGGGCAGAGGAAGAGGGACAAGCAGACTCTGTGCTGAGCACAGAGCCTTTTACAGGGCTTGATCCCACGATGCTGAGATCATGACCTGAGCCGAAATCAAGAGTCCGATGCTCAACCAACTGAGCCACCCAGATGCCCCACAATCAATGCAGTTTTGCTTTCATCCCAGTCATCCTTGTCCACCATCAAAAGTCAAGCCCTCTAACCTGCTCTTATCCCACCACACACAAACACATACAGTTACATATCTTACCAGGCACTTTTATTTATAATAATTTATGCTTCCTACTTTCTAAAATTTGTCTTGGCTCTTCTATGCCGGTTATAACCTCAACTCCATTATAAGTTTCCCCCTTTATATTAGAAACCTCACAGAATGTTCCCTCACCTTTTTTGGTTTCTGAAACCAACTCTCCCCTGACAACACTTCTTCTCTGAAGTCTGTTTATTATTTCTCACCTTATAGTCTCTGAGGTGATGTCACCATTCTCTAGCTTGTCTTTGCTTCTGTCACAAATCTTTCTTACGTTCTCTTATAAAAAGCTCTTCTTTGGCTCTTACAATCTCCAACTGTACATTTTATTGATTTATGGATCCCTTTTAGTATCTTATATAAATAACTGACCCATTCCTCCCAAAAATGCACAAATGTTTTTTATAACAGTACTTGAGTTCCTAGTTATAAATACATAAGTCTCACAGTAACTGCTAGAATTCCTTGATTTTAAGCACTCTTTACTACTCATTAATGTCATGTATTGAACACTATTTCATTTCACGCACAATTTAGGACCTAGATTTTTGTCTTCCTCTGAACCCTACCCCTCACCTTTAGTCTGAGCTAAATCACCAGTACATCCATACTATACTCAGCATTTCTTAGTCTCCTCGAATCAACAGCCTTCAAAGCCACTTTCTGAAGAAACCCACATTAGAACATACTGTTATCCAACAATATCAACATCAAATATTTATTGATCTGCATGGGAGTTGCAATAATAGCATTTATTGATACAATATGATAGATAATGTTCTAAGCAGCTTATGTCTACTCTTAATCCTCATCATGATATCTATCAATATTTCTGTCTTTTAAATAAAGAAAATAAGTCAAGATTGGTTAAATTACCTATCCAAGTTTATATTCCTACATAAAGGATGGAAGCTAGGACTTAAATAAAGAAAAATATGGCTGTGGGGCCCGTGGTCTCAACTATATCACTGTTTTACAAGTTTTATGGTCTAATGAGAAATTCACATAAGTAGAGAATTCAGTTGTGCTAGATAAATAAACAGTCAAATTGCCTTTTGATGTAGTTGTGTAGTGTTATGCCTAACACAGAGCCTAAAATATAGAATTCAGTCATAAATATTAGTTATCTTTCTTTCCATATTCTTCAGGGTAACTTCCCATAAGGATTATTCAAAAAGAAAAAAGGAGCTAGCAGCAACTATTTAGACACTGAAGAATAGATTTTAAGTGTCTAAAGATTTTAGATATGCATATTTTAGATATTCAGCTCTACGTGCAGAGATTTATATACACTATATCATATCTACGCAAGATTGAAATTTCTCATCCAAGCTCCATTTGTTGAGAACCTGAAACCCTGAGAATGTTACCTTAGACAAAATCCCAACAGTTCTTAAATCATCTATCTTCAAGGAAAGTGAAAGAGAAGGAATGCATTGGAGGCATGAAGGAGAAATATCATTTTGAGAGATGGAATCCCCAGGGAAATTGGGCTGTTCTGCTAAAATGAGTTTATCAGCCCCTTGTGATGCCCTCTTGCTAACACCATGTATTGTTTACTCTGTTCTTTTATTCCTTGTCCCTGGGAGGAAATTTGGTATTGTGCTTGCCTTTTAAATGATTTCAAAACTTTCACTCGCTACCCATTCATAACTGTTCTACCTACCACTGCCTGATCTGCCATCTCTAAGCATTACTTTATGCTGGCACTTTTTTTTTCCATGAAGACTCTCAAATATCCCAGAAAATATGCAGAAAACAAAGATACTTAACCTGGCATTCAGAGCTCTGAAAAACAAGATTCTCTATATTTCTCAGTTGCCCCAGTATTACAGAATATAAACTTACTATAGAAAAATGATTTGCTTTTTCATTTATTTCCATCTTTTTTGCATTGTTTAATCAAATTACCAAAGCTTGAAGGCTTTTTTCCCCTCCTGCTCACATTCTCTTTCTTAAAATCTCCTGACTGTCTTAACTCTGATGGCTTAGAAATTGATACCCACCCTTTGGTATATGCTCTGAATTACAGCTGCATCTATATAACTGCCTTATCCAAACATCCACTTCCATGAGACTTGCTGTTTGACCCAAGATAGGTTACTCCAATTCTCTGTTTCCTCATTTGTCAAGTGGGGATATCGGTCACATCTCTGTTGTGACCAGTTGTTCTGAAGACTAAAACAGCTGAGATCTATAAAATGCATACAAGAGGGTCTGACACATAATGCGTGTTATTAAGTGTTACTACTTTTGCTATTTTCATGTTTAACCTTGCAGTTGTACTTGGCCATCCCCCAAAACAAACACAACATCTTTCTCCCCCAGTCTTTTCTCTCTCTCTCTCTCTCTTTTAATGTAAACAATACTTCCTACCCTCAGTTTCTCTGGCCAAAATTTAGGCATTATCTTGATTTTTCATTTTTCCTCCCATCTAATATCTAATTTGTTACAAACTCCTGTCTGTTATGACTCAGAAAAATGTCTCTGTTTACTTTTGTTTTCCATTTCTACCACCATGTGAAAGTCAGCGTCACCTCTCACCTGGACCACTGCAGGGGCTTACTAACAGATTCTCTGCTTCCACTCTCTCCACTTCTGTTCATGAAAGAACCAGAGTGACTTTTTAAAATATAAATTTAGGAAATTTACCCATAGTTTCTCATTGTTTCTAGAAAAAAACCCATACATTTTGTCATGACTTAGAGAATATTCATAATTTGCTTCTTTGTTATCTCCAACTACATTTGATACCATTTTCCCTGAATCTCATTGGATCCTAGACTCATTAATGCCCTTTCTCTCCCTCCAACATTAAAGGTCTCTCCTACATCAGAGACATTGAATATGATGTTTTTGTTTGGAAAGTTATCCACTTTTTTGCTATATCTGCCAAGTTTCCATAATGGCCCACGATTATATGAGCTATACAATTATACTCAAACCTCATAAATTGCCACATCAGAGAGGATTTAGCTGATCCTTATGTTTAAAGAAGGCTCTCCCTATTAAGCTCTATCTCATCATGTTACCTCTTATCTTCATAGAGCATAGATCAGTTGTAATAATCTTATTGATTTATAGTGTATCTTTTAATGCATGTCTTCCCCTTTATTTTTATCTTTTATTTTTTACTTTCTGTCTTCTACTTCCTGTACTTTTACTTTCTGTCTAGAATGTAAGATCCATTAGGGCAGGAGTCTCGTCTGTCTTATTCACTGCTGCATCCCCATCCTCTCGTTCTCAATGGATATTTCTTGAGTGAATGAAAGACCAGTGTTATCTTTTCCTTTAAACATCTTCTGTGCCATTGAACTGGTGAAATAATTTCTTTTCTTAATATTTATGTATGTATGTATGTATTTGAGAGAGAGCAAGCATGAGTGGAAGTCAGAGAGAGAGAGAGAGAGAGAAGCAGACTCCCCACCAAGCAGGGAGCCCAGTGTGGGGCTGGATCCCAGACCCTGGGATCATGACCTGAGCCGAAGGCATATGCTTAACTGACTAAGCCACTCAGGTGCCCCAAAATAATTTCATATAATGTGTGATGCATTAAAATTTACTTCAATTTTAACTTATTGCTTAAATTCTTATTCCTCTTCTAGATTCTAAGTCTCCTGATAAACACATGGCCACTTGTATCATGATGCTCAGTAAGTGATTAGTCACTGAGTGAATGGCCCATGTTTGGAATACAGTGGACTATCCAAGCATTCATTTAATCACCATTTATTTAATGTACTAAATGTTGAGCAAACCCTAAATCCTAGAGAAATAGGAATATTTAGGACAGACCTGTTTTCTGCCTGTGTTATGGAGCTCCTAACTTACGCTGGGGTTTCTCAACTATTAACGCTGTTGTCATTTGGAGCTGAAGAATTCTTTGTTGTGGGGGGCTATCTTGTGCATTGTAGGATGTTTGACAGCATCCCTGGCCTCAACACACTAGATGTCTGTAATATGCCTCCCCCTTCTCATTTTTTACAACCAAAAGTATCTTCAGACTTTTCCAAACATCCCCTGAAGAGCAAAAATCACCTCTGGTTGATAACCACTGGGTTAGTGAGAGACAGATGTGGCTATGTATGCAGATACACATGTAACTACAAATAATCATCAATGCTATGGGAAAAAAAGCAAAAGCTGAAATGTTAGAAGGTAGATGGGAAGACTGGTTAAAATTAGTGGGTACAGGTTGTCAGTGTATGAGATGTTACTGATAATAAAGTGATAGGCTTTGTCCTATAGGATGAGTAGGACATGTAAAGGATTGGAGGGAGGTTTCACACAGAAGGAATAATGAACACATAGAGGCCCTGAAGCATGAGAAAGTGTGATTTATGCAAAGAACTGATACCCAGAAACTGAAGTACAAAGTAGCTTGGAATGGAGTAGGAAGTTAGATAGAGGCAAGGTTGTGCAGGGTACTGTGAGCCATTATTAATTTAGGTTTTGATCCTCAAGTTAATGGAAAGAAGTTAGAGTTTTAAGCAGCAGGGGTGAAACAGGGGAATCCAAAACAGGACTGGATTTCTATAAATCATATTTTGTGACTGCATAATGGAAAAGGAGGCTGTTACAGGAATTAGGGTAAAAGATAATGGTGATTTAATCTGGAGGGTTGGTGTTGGATGCAGAGAAAAAGTGGATGTCTGATAAAATTGCCTTGCTTGTATGGATGAAAAATTACACGGATCTCTAAAATTCTCAAGAGAAATTATCACCTAATGTGAAAATATTTGGTGCGGGGTATACAAAGGGAATGTTTTCTTTAGGAAGCTTTGGAGCTTATTTATCAGCTTTCCTGCTTTGTCTCTTTCACACTCAGTCCAGCTCCTGAATCTGCACAAAGGTTTTTCTCTTGCAAGCATCACAGATGGTTCCCTCTCTTTCTCCCCTCTGGAGAGGCCACTTCTTTCTCCCCCAGGTGTGAGCATGTGTGTGTGCTCAGTGTGGAGAGTAGGGAGCAAGTCAAGCAGAACGGGTCCCAGAGTCCAGGGACCTGAAACACAAATGATTACAGGGAAAATTGTGGGTTGTTTCCTTTGGCCATCCACCTGCTTTGAGTGGTGCAGTTAATTAGCAATGTGAGTGCAAGCTGACAGCTTTGGCAGGGAGCAATAATGCAGTGGGAGGTGAGGGAAGGCTGTCTTGCTGGGAAGTTGTTCCTGATTTATAAATACACCTGATTATTATGGTGGTGCCCATTTGTGATTTTGTAGTTAAGGATCTGTCAGTTGTCCTCATCTAAACCCTTAACACAAATGAAAGAAATTCATTCCAGCTCCAGACTCAGCCTACAAACCAAGTTTTGTTTTCCAACATTAAAAAAAAAATCTATTAGATACACATTCCCAGGGAAATAAGGACAGGTTACCAAATTAGTTAAACTTAAGATTATTTGTTTTCATGTTTGTTTTATTATAGACCACAGTGTGTCTTCACAGGAATGGACAATAGCAGTCAACTGCTTCAGCTCTCTTGTTTAAAAATATGGGTACAGTAAGGTGCACTACTGAGATTTTAGAAAATGGTTTCGCTTATTTGTATATTCATCCAACAGTCATTTATTGAACAGTTACTTATCTCTGGGCTCTGGGCCAGGAAAGGGTCAGATAGAATGCAAAGTAAGGCAATATTGTTATGGAGTAGCTTAAAATTTGGAGTGACACAAGTTTAACCATTACATCCATGGAAAAAACAAAAACAAAGGAAAACATACAAAACCCAGGGACAGAATGTGTCTAAAATATTGTGAACCTGCTAGAGAGGAAAAGTGAGTGACTGACACTGATGGGCAACCCAAAAGAAGAAAAACTGAAAACTATTAATAATAGTAAGGAAGGATTTAAGTCTTCAGCCTGTTTTGATAAAGAAATTTAACTATTCCTTTACTGCTGTGAAATAGAAGTCATGATGAGTGGAAATGGACAAGGAGCTTGACAGGACAGAATTCAGTTCTCCCCTTTCACTGTCTCCAAGAAACAGAGATCAGACTTCTTTATTTCTTTAAGTGTAACCCTGCCAAACCCTGGAAGAAGGGGGAAACTATGTTAGCTGTTACTAATTATTTGAACTTGATTTATATCCAGGAAATTTATGCTGTGCCACCAAGGGCAATTTTGAGAAACATTTTAAAAGTAAGAATAAGGTTTTTTAATTAATAAAAGTGGTATATTCAAGAAGACTTGTGAGGCTAAGGAGGGGCATGTAAAATGTCTAAATATCAGGCAAGTGTTCAGAATGGAGAAAATAGACCCCAGCTGTCTATTTTCTCAACTCTCAGTTTCCCAGCTTCAAGGATGGCTGCCCACGAAGAAATGAGCATGGAAGCTGGGACAAAAATCTCTGGAAAGTCTACCCATGATCTGAGCTTAGCTTCTCTATTGCTCAACATCCTTGTCAGCTGGTGTCTCCTTTCCCATGAGACTAGGATGTTTGCCATTCAAAAACCTACTTCTTTTTTAGTTATATATTTGGTCTTCCCATATGAAGACCTCATTCAATTAACATAAATCATCCTTACTATCTAACAGCCAAGAAGGAAAGTGATACCAGTCCATGAGGTTTATTCTGCCACCTTAATCTTATAAGGATGTTTCCCTATAATGCCTTCAAAGATGACAACAGATTAAGGGGAATCTCTGGACATGATATGGGGGAGAGCTCCCACATTTGAACTCAGGGACCAGGAAGTTGAACCAAGCATGGCAGTGTAGCTAAGACAGTGGGGAAGTTTAGAATTATTGCAACTATTAACATCAATCAAGCGCTTATGGTAAGGCACAGCGCTCATTGTTATGTGCATTACCTTATTTAATAGTTTAAACTCCTTTTTTTGTCCTAATCGTATACTTAAGAAAACTGAGAAGAAATTTTCTCAAGGTAATATAACTACTTAGTAGTAGATAATTCACATTGGCTGTTCAGATTCAACATCAGCGTATTTTTTCATATTTCTTTGCTGTATCTGAGCCTTCTAGCATTATATCTCCCTTGTAAAATGAGAAAAATGAGTATCCTTGTTTCTACTCTCTTAGTATTTGTTATAAGATCTTCTCTTTTTCTAGAGCAATATTTTCCCCAAAGTGTGTTCCTTAAAACATTTACTCAGGGGGTAACTGGGTGGCTCAGTCCTTAAGCGTCTGCCTTTGGCTCAGGTCATGATCCCAGAGTCCTGGGATCGAGCCCTGCGTCAGGCTCCCTGCTCAGCGGGAAGCCTGCTTCTCCCTCTCCCACTCTCCCTGCTTGTGTTCCCTCTCTCACTGTCTCTATCTCTGTCAAATAATTTTAAAAAAATTTACTCATATGGGTATTAATAACCATTCTTTTTGAGGTTGGAGTGGGTAAAAATGTGTCTGTGATAAAGGAAGTTTAAAACAGGGTGAAGTAAGGATTCACATTTTTGTCATAGCAGAATTCCTCAGAACATCTAAAATTCTAAAGTGAATTGAACATCTAATCTATAGGTGAGGCAGAGGCTGAGAATTTAAAATGTAGCATTAGCAAACATATTTGAGTCCACAAAATCCTTTCTAAAAATAATTTTGTGTACTTATAACGTTTATTTGCTCTGGTATACATTTTGGGACAGACTAGCAGAAAAGATCAAGCCACATTTATGAGCACAGACTACACCTACTCTTCTCTCAAACTCCAACCCCTGCCAACTTTGCTTGTCTAATCCTTTACTACCCATACAAATACACACCTCTCTTAGTTCCAACCCTCCCCAACATAGACACACACAGGACTTCTGAATTCCTTGAAGACACAGGTCTGTTTAACGTGCCCAAATGTTTTCACAAAAATGCAACCTCCTCTTAGACTACCTTTCAACCTGCAATCACCACCTCGGTAACAAGTGTGTATTCAACTTTCCATGACTCTGCTCAGATGTCACTTTGTCTTGAGAGAAATTTCTAAGAAAATTTTATAACATTACTTCAGTCCTTCCTTTTCCCCAGTGTGCATTTCTTTTTTAATCTTGGTAACAGACCAGTGAAGATTTTAACTCTGCTGGGAATTAGGGGTTTTTATTGATATCTGAGTTCTCTGGGAGTCTTGGTCCAGAGCCCACATAAATCCCAGAAAGTAGTTTCTACATATAAAGGCATTAGAACATTAGAAGTGCTAAGGATGCAAGTGAGGTCTAACTAGAATCTCATTTTCTCATTGCCATCAAACACAGGACACTTTTTATAACCCTATAACCCACCTAATATGATCATAGCTGACCTATTCCCCAAATTTAATCCTATCCACATAACCTTGTCCCCAGCTTAGTGCTATTCTAGACATTATATCACCAAACCAGTCCCAGCCTTGTAACCCATTGGCCCATTAATATACTTCTAATCATTCATTTATAAAACATAACCCACCCAAACAACCCTGTAACCTTTTTAATGGATTCAGAACCAGCCAATTACTAAACTTGATCTCATCTGCATAGTTCCCATCACCTCTTAATGAGCTCTAACTGGCCCTGCAAGTTTCAGCATTAACAAAAGCTATTCCATTCAATTTGTGGCCTTTTATTTGATTTTTTAAACATCAAATACTGCACCGTTTTTTTTAAAGTCCATTTTTTTCAACTCATCTAATTCTCTTTTTTCCTGCTTGAGAAAATTGGAATATTCCCTAATATTATAGTTCATTATCTTTCCCAAAAGGATCTGAGAAGAGTTGTATGAAATACATATATTTGCAGGGTCCACCACTACATTTATACTGTCCATTGGACTTAATGGAGGTTTTCTCACATGTGACTGAGGACAGGCTCTGAATTATTTATTTCAGTGGATTCTTATTAAAAAAAAACCCAAAAAACCAAAAAAAAATACCCAGAACCTATGTTAGGGTTACATGTAGACCTGTGGGCCTTTCCATATGGGGTTACATGGAACTGACCTCAGAACATTCCACGAGAAATGTCCCCTCTGCTGAGCTACCAAAACAAACCAGGTAGAATTAAGAAAGAGGGAAGAAAAGGCAGGGTACATTTGAAGCAGATAGCTATTTCTCTATAATTTGCATTAGAACTATGGATTTGTACTTATGAGGATGGGGGTTACCATGTGTTATTTTTTTTTTAATTCATGTGGCAATCCTTTGCTAAGTGCCTATTTATGTTGATGGAGCTTTGTAGGCTTGGGGGAGAGAGTTCACACTAACCTAGATTCATGGCAGATCTTTATCATTTGACTGTGTTTTGTATCTTCTTTGGGTTTTGTAGGAATCTATGTGCATCTGCGTAAATACCTGATTATTTGATTAGGCACATATTTTTGTACAGTCAGTTAACATATATAAAATTCAATGATGCTGCAAATACCTCTCAAGGGCTGTATGCCAACTAGCATTCTCAGCACCCTGAAAATAAGGTATTATTCTTCTCACTTATTTCCAGTTAGGAGAAATGATGCTCATAGAGCACAATAAACTTGCTCAAGATTTCACAGGTAGCTGAGGCAGTGTTTGCATCCAGGTCTCTCTGACTTAAAAGCCCAAGTTCTTTCTCTCCTTTCATACTACCTGCCAAGCAGAATCATTTCAGAGATGTTAGCTTATCTATCCCAAATTCTTTATTTTATTAACATATAATGTATTATTTGCTGCAGGGGTACAGGCCTGTGAATCATCAGTCTTACACAATTCACAGCACTCACCATAGCATATACCCTCTCTAGTGTCCATCACCCAGCCACCCCATCCCTCTCCCCTCCCCCCAGCAACCCTCAGTTTGTTTCCTGAGAGTGAGAGTCTCTTATGGTTTGTCTCCCTCACTGGTCCCATCTTGCGAGGAAATTGAGGTCAGAAAAGAGAGGTGATTTTCCCCAGGCTTCATCTATTAAATTATACAATCCAGAGAAGGATGGTTTGTCTAGGAAAGAAGATGGCTGTCCCTATAAACACAGCATCCAGGCAATTCAGATCCACGGTGTCCACGAGTACAAGATGAGAGAACGAAGACCCTGTTGTCCAACTCCAGCAAATGGCCCTCCTGGCATTGATTCACCGAGGCATGGGTCTCCTGGGGATGAATGCATTGTTCATCCTGCTGGCCCGGCCACATTATGCTTATGGAGATGAAGAACCACATATCAAAATTAGCATTTGTGCAGATGATCACACAATTCCTTCAGGCCTGCTGTGTCCCCTTAATAGGCCCATCTTTCAATTATGAAGTGCCGATCAGTCAGTGTTCTTCTATAATCTCATTATTTTTGTTATGTTGACATTACAGAAGGACTTTTTTTTCCCCTTCCACTTGAAGCGAGGCCCATCAATATGAGATGGTTATTGAATCGATAGAGGGAAAAAATTGGACATTTTTTAAAATTCTGTATCTTAGAACATCTTTGATATGTTCAAGAATAAGAGTAAAAGCCTCCATATTTAAGACTACCTCCTCGGGCACATGTGATTTAGAAATTGGGTAGCTCACCTTTCTCCCTGTGTCACTCACCTGTTCTGCCACTTCCTGAACAGGTCATCATCACACAGACGTGGCTTGGTCAGATCTCAATATGAATATCTCGCAAGGCAGTACCTTTCCTCAGCAGCATTCACTGCAAGGTTATCTCTTCTTGAATCAAAATTGGAAACCTCAATCTTCTGTCTATTGTTTTTCTTCTATGCCTATGGAAAGAAATACAAGCACTCTTACATCAAAAACTACTTAAAATATATGGTGGTAACTATAACCCCATTTCTCACACACAGTAAGCAAACTTAATGTTTTTTTTTTCTCTATTAAGTGATCTTTGCACTTAGTACGCTTATGGCATGGCACATATTTATGTACAATCAAGCAAATTGCCAAAGTATCTTGTACACGTGAATCAGTGTATACATGTGGGTAGTCTAGAAAAGCTAGTCAGTTGCCTGCTGCCATCATTCTGTAACCAGATGCCATCAGGTAATACTGTAGTTAACTTGGAAGGATATATAATTTTTATTACTAAAGACAGTGTCTGTGTAACTTTTCCTCTGTTTTTTTGTTCAATTTTGAAGTCTTTTCAAACTTACAGAAATCTGCAACAATCGTGCAAAGACTTTTTCCCTCCCTGAAGCATTTGAGAGTGAGTTATGGACATGATGTCCCAACACCCTAAACTTTTAGTGTTTATAAGTCCTATGAACATGGACATTCTCTAATATAACCACAAAACAGCTGCCAGAATAAAAAAAAAAACTAACACTGATGTATAACTAATTTTACAAACCCCTTCTAAGCATCTTTAATTTCCATAAATGTCCTATAGAGCAAAAATGGCTAATCCAGAATCATGTGTCACATCTAATTGTCATAAATTTTTCGTAGCCTTCAATCAACATTAGTTCCTCAGCCTTTTCTTATCTTTAACGATCCTGATACTTTTGAATATCACAGGCTGATAATTTTACATTTTATAGAATGTCATTCAAATTTGGATTTGATGTTTCCTCAGGATCAGATTGAGATTGTATATTTTTGGCAGGAACATAAAAATTGTGATTTTTGTCTTCTCATAGAATCCTATCAAGTGATACACAATTTCAGTTTGTCCCACTAGTGGTGATGTTAACTTTGATCACCTGATTTAGGTTGTGTCTATAGGTTTTTTCCACTGTAAAATTGCTTCCTTAAGTATGATATGGGAGTTATTTTGAGACTAGGCAAATATTCTATTCGTTATGTTCACCCACTGGCTTCAGCATCCATTAATGTTAGTTGGAGAAATTAATTATTCCTCTGACTGCCAAGTGGTGATTTTTCTATCACTGTTGCTCCTTCTCCATTTATTAGGTGGCATTCTAGTGGAAGGAAAGGTGTTTTATCCTTCCTGTTTATTTATTTGTATTAGAATGGACTCATGGGTGCTTATTTATTTAGTGGGTTATAATCCAGTATCATCTCTATTTAATTGGATGCCTAGCTTATTCCAGTGAGAGGTCCTTCTGTCTGGTTTTTGTGTCCTTTTTACAGGTCCACAGTATTCTTTGCATTTGCATTATTTCTGGCACACCGAGCTGTATCAGGCTTATCTTGAACTTCTGCTTTCACAACCCTGAAATCAGACATTTCTCTAAGGATCCCGGGTTCCTTTTAGTGGAGAATGTTTTATTATTTATTTATTCATTTTTAAAGATTTATTTATTTATTTGACAGAGAAAGAGAGAGTAGCAGAGGGAGAGGGAGAAGCAGACTCCCCACTGAGCAGGAAGCCTGATGCAGGACTCAATTCCAGGACCCTTGGGATCATGACCTGAGCCACCGGCAGATGCTTAACTGACTGAGCTACCCAAGCACCCAGTGGAGAACGTTTTTAGAGAGACAGTTTTGGGTCCTGGATGTGTTCATTCAGGTGTGGTGTCTCTGTCCCCGGGCCTTCTCAGTGGACAGACCACTGACATCAAATATGTGTGTGTGTGTGTGTGTGTGTGTGTGTGTGTGTGTGTAAAACTACGTAGGCACACCTACATACTGCCACCAGCCACCCTCCCTAGAAACCCTTCTTGTCCATTAAGGCTCCAGTATATCTATTAGGCATTAACCTCCTTCTCCAAGGGTTTCAGACCTTTATCCATCTCACCTAATGGCTTTTGTGCTAAATGATTTAGGAGGGAATGGATGAAGGAAAATAGAAAAAAGGAAGGAAGGAACACAGTCAGGCAAGCTCTCATATTCAAGTTTAAGATTTCTAAAATGTCTTGAAGAGACATTTGAAGAGTTTCTGACAAAATAAAGTAGGGCCAAATCACTCCATATTTACTTGTTGAACATGGGGATTTAAAAGTAGTCATTGTTTTGGTTTATGTCAAACTTTAAAGTGCCATCATATTAATTTCATGTGGTCTAATATTAAAGTAATAAATTTGATATCTCTGTGAAGTTTGCTCTTGCTGAACTTCCTTTTGGAAATGGCGTATATTTGCCAATGCCTCTCTTAAAACATAGCACCACAGACTGTACACGTGCCTGCGTGTCTCTCTAGGAAGTGAGTAATATGTTGCAATTATAACAATAACCACTTTACAGGTGAGCACTCCCCTTTCTAACAACATGAGGAAGTACTGTATTATCAGCTTTACACATGTAACAGAACGTTAAAATGGAAATTTTGACTGAGGCATATTCTAAAAGGAGGTTCTAGACCAAGAAGCAAACATTTTAAAATAACGAATGATAACCCAGCACCTTCTCAACCCTTCTCTCTTATTATGGGTATAACACTGTCATCAAATGGAGAGTGTGGAGTTCTGGAAATAGCTCAGTGTATGCTTTAAGTCTTACATTTTTTTCTAGGGTGCAACTGGAAAGGACTTCCCTGTGCACTTCACATCAGCACATGGGACTTCAGGGAAACAATTTGAAGAGCTTATTGAATGTCTGTCTGTGTTACCTAATTCTGAGTCATACCTGAGGAATACAAAAGTCAAAGGCCTGGATAAAGTGACCAGTATCCTCAGAGTAGACAACTGTAGTTTAGGAAATAACCACTTTCCCCATTTAGTAGAATAAAGGATCTATGGCCTTTACCACAAATCAGATATGGGCCATGGCATAAAGGCCATGGTTTTGGGAGTTGTCTAGAATTGTTCAAGAGGTTTGCATGGAAGGAGTGGCATGAGGACCCTAATAGAAATGAAGACTGTGGACTGAGTAGCAAAAGGTAAGTTAGCATAGAGATGAAAATTGAGATGAAAGTCAGGATTAGGGGAGGTCGTGCCAAAAGGACTCCCCGTGGACACGGGTATCATTATACATCTGTCATGTATGTATAATGACATAGACTATAATGAGACCTAGACTGATGCTAGGTCTCCAGCCAGTGCCGCTCAAGGAGGAACTTTCCTGCTTGCTCCCTTGCTTCTCCTCCACCTTCGCTCCAGTTACAGGGTGTTTAGGAGGCAGAATAAAGGGAGAGGAGCTGATGCTTGTCTACATACATTTTTGCCCCTGTAGGACGTGAGACTGAAGCAAGCCTGGAAGAGGAAAGGGGAGAAGCTTTCAATTTATATCAAGTTCCATGTTGTGAGAATTATATGGCACAGGGCACATGAATTATTAAAATGAAGCAGAGGTTTATAACTGTGTTACCTTAGAACTTTTTCTGTCATGACCAGAGTAGATAAGGTCTGAGGGAAGGGAAAGCAGTTGGTGCGCTAGAATGGGCTGGAAGGTGCTTTATAATTACACCTTTTACCACATATTTGATCAATGAAGATTATATGTGCATTATATCATTGAATCATCATAGAAACAACCCAATTTTATAGATGAGGCAAATGGCTCAGAAGGGCAAATAGCTTTTATTCAGAGTCACACAGGTCTTTAGACAGAACAGGGATTTGAATTTATGTTTAGCTGGTTCTTAAGCCCAGACTCGTAACTACTGGGAGCCCTGTGGATTTGTGTCATCCACCACTGATAAAAATGATTTGGTCACTTTATTAAGTGTCTCAATGAAAACTTGAGACAGAAATTCATGAGGCCTAAGCCCTTGATAGGCTGAGAAAGTCCTTTCTTTCTATGAACAGAAAACAAACAACAAAAACAAATGAAAACTATTTCTAAAACCTACTTAATAAGGAAATCTTTAACTGCCTAGGAAATTTAAATTTAAACCTACTATACTATATTCCATTGTTTAAATCCAGAGGTCTTTAAAAAAAAAAGCATCATTGAAAGTGACATGCACCACCTCCTTATTACTCCCCAATTACATTAACAAACAACAGTCATGGAAATACAACTGAGCATTTATCCTCTACTCAAACTAGAGTCATGTTTTCAGTAGCCTATACTCTTCATTTAATTCATTTAATTTTTACCTCTACAGCCCTATCTTCTTTCCCTCCCTCCCTCCCTCCCTCCCTC
>LNAC01000153.1:3477025-3531162 GCA_002007465.1 Ailurus styani
TGCACCCGAATGTTTATAGCAGCAATGTCCACAATAGCCAAACTATGGAAAGAACCTAGATGTCCATCAACAGATGAATGGATAAAGAAGATGTGGTATATATATACAATGGAATACTATGCAGCTATCAAAAGAAACGAAATCTTGCCATTTGCAACGACATGGATGGAACTGGAGGGTATTATGCTGAGCGAAATAAGTCAATCAGCCATTAGATTTTATACCGTGGTGGTTTAGACATAGTAATACCTGCTGTTTCTTCAAAGAAGAAATTAGATGTGGGGTGTTGACTGTAGGAGAGAGATTGGTAAGTATCATCATCACCAACCACCCAAGTCTGTTAATTATTCAGTAATAACTATAGCATTTACTGAGCATTATTGGGTAACTGATTGGCCTTGGTACTAGGTGATGATGATGTCAGGCTCTGTTCTTGGTAAATGATTACCTCATTTAATCATCACTTACCACTATTATGAGTTAGAAATCATAACTATTTCATGTTACTGATGAAGAAACTGAAGAAGTAGAAACAGGTGAAATACTTTAAGATCTTACAGTAACCTGAGCCTCAAAAGTTCTGAATATCAGAACTAATGGTCTTGAACACCACAAATTTAAGGTTACAGCTGAAACTACATCCCCAATGAGAAGAAATGACATTTCCATCCTGTTCAAGGAAACTGTCAATGGCCACTTTACTACCAGAGATTGGAGTCCTAACTTACTGGCTTAGCATCTAAGGCCTTTAAAGGTCTGGATTCAAATTTTTCTCATACTATATCTCCAACAATCCCCATCTCCATACACCATGTTCAAAGACAAATGAAACAACCCTCTGCTTGTTACTCCTGTCCCATGCTTTCCCACTCCCCACTGTTGTTTTTACTGTTCTTCCTGCCTGTGACAGTCTTTACAAAAGTAGCATGGCCAGGGGTGCCTGGGTGGCTCATTTGGTTATGTGTCCAACTCTTGATTTTGGCTCAGGTCATGATCTCAGGGTAATTTTCTCAGGGTCATGGGATCGAGCCCCATGTGGAGTCTCAAGTTGAGCCCTCCACATCAACCCCGTGTTGGGCTCCATGCTCAGTGCAGAGTCTACTTGAGATTCTCCCCCTCTCCCTGATCTCTCTTTTTTTCTCTCTCTCTCAAATAAATAAATAAAATCTTAAAACAAACCATGAAACTACCATGGCCAAATCCTCACCTTTTCTCAATAAACAATTGAAATGTTTCCACTCCATTTCCCAATTCCTGATCCAAGCAAACATATTTTTGAACACTAAGCCCATCTCAAAAGCTGTCTTTTTACTCCTAGAATTTTCTGTGTATTACAATGTTATGTGATAATATCACTTAAAAAAAGTCAGTGATATTGAGAGCAAGTACTGTGTACTAGACGTAATGTCACGTGCTTTCCTAACCCTCACGTCAGCCCTATAGTGTTGACATTATAATTTCCTTTTTACAAGGAGGGAACTGAGATTCACATAGGGAACACAAGGTCATACAATTGGATTTTACATCCAGAGTTTTCTAAATGCAAAAACTATGTTCTTAATAACTATACTATACTACTTTATTAGTTAGTAAATTTCTTGAAAACAGTGTTTGCATTTTACTCATATTTGATTCCTAACACATTGCATATGGTAATCATCATGCATTCTTCTTTCTTTTCTTTTAAAAAAAAATTCTCTGCAGATTGATTTAAACTGAATTCTGTCTCAGAGCATAGGCTTTCATAAAGTTACACCATTGCTCCAAACAACATAACCCAAAACTTTCTGTGTCTTTGTTCCCTGTTGATGAGTGTTTGCTTGTTCTTCTGGTTAAGTTACTCTTTTATTCAATCTTTGCTTTAAACCGGCTTTCACGTTCTTGCTGCGAAACTGACAATCCCTCATTTCTGCAGTTTGACAGCTGGCACGCCCTGCCTGCCGGCATCAATATTTACTAATGGACCCTTTCTCTTACAAAGGCTGTTTGCAGTAAGGAAAGATAATGAAGAAATTACTTGACCCCAGACACACAGCTAGCGGTAATGATGGCCCATGTCCTTGGGCCTTTCTGCCATCTGTGCCCAAGCAAGGGGGCAGGGCAGGGAAAGGATTGGGTCACTGAGGTGGTGGAGGAGAACTCCAAGGAGAGAGAGAAGGTTGATGGTTCAGAAGCAGGAAGGGACTAACCTTTTGTGAGCCTCCTTCTATGGCCCAAGCGTTTCATATTCACGATCCCATTTAATTCTCAAAACAATATGCTAAGATGACTGTGGCTGATCATATTGACTTGGTCTTAAATGAAAAAAAAATGAGAGTCAAGAAGGTAAATAAATAGGCCAAAGGAACAGAGCCAGAAAGAAAGGAAAATTATGTTTCATACTCCTTCAAGTCCCTGAAATTTGAATGGATTTGAATCCAGTCTTCTGCCAGAGAATCGTTTTGTGACCTTGAACAAACTGTGTGTGTGTGTGTGTGTGTGTGTGTGCGTGCGCGCGCACGTCTGTGTGTGTGCATGTACACATGCCTGTCAAATTCTCAATGTTCATTTTTCCTATGTGTGAAGTGAAAATAATAAGAGGGTCAACTTTGATGTGCCACTCTGAAGATTAAATAAGTTGATGAGCATCAAGTTCTTCACCTAGTTGTGGACACAACTCTGTACTACACACATGACAGGCATTCTGTTTTGGGTTTTTTTTATTAGTACTATAATTAAATAATGGATCCCCAACACAAATGCAAGCCTTCTTCCTTCTGAATTCCATGCTATTTCTGTTCCTTGACAAAAATCTCAATAAATCAATAAGTAAAAGGAAATAGAAGGGGCAAGAATGAAGTGCTGAATAGTTCTCTTTGTCATTCTAATACACCTTGTTTGGGATAACAGGGAGAGCTCCCACTGGCCCAGATTTGTGTTTCAGATTTTCAGAGCCTACCAAGCTTACCTGTCTTTCTGGTGGCATAATAGTAACTTTTATTGCCAAGCTTAACTAGATACTTTTGCTGAGAAGCAAGTCCTGGCCCTTCTAAGTTCCTTCTAGCTAGATTAAGAATCAAATTGACATGAGACACTGGGCACCTGGCTGGCTCAGTTGGTGGAGCATATGAATCTTGATCTTGGAGTTTTGAGTTCAAGTCCCATGTTGAGTATAGAGATTACTTTGTTATTATTTTTTTTTATTATTTGCCCCAGGGGTACAGGTCTGTGAATCATCTAGAGATTATTTTAAAATATTTTTAAAAAACTGACATGAGACAAATTAACAGGAGATAATCAAATGTAATAGTGTATGTATGGGGGATCCACATGGACATGGAAATTCCAAAGACAGGCAAAACGAGGTCTGTATGTCATCCTGGACGAAGAAGAAGGGAGTAGGGGAAAAGAATGCAATTCATAGGGCAATAAGAAGAGGAGGTGTTTGGAAATTAGATGTTTGCCTGGTCATACAGATGGGTCACGAGATAAAATTTATCTCTGCTAATAACCCTTATTCTGGGAGAGACCCCCAATTTAGATTCTTCTGTTTAGTTACAGGAGGGACAAAATCTTCTCTTGAGCCCCTAGGGTCTTGATTGCCTTCAGCTCAGAGAAATCTTCATGCCAAAGTGGCCCATCTTGGGGTGACCTGGTCTCAGCTCCTGTACCTTTATACTCATACCCTATATATGTTCATATACTTTATACTCCTTTATACTCCTACCATATACTATACCTTTATACTCATGCTTATTTTTGTAGTAAGCTTAACTCTATCAACACATAGAATGTCATCATAAAATGGCAGAATACAGCATTTTTGAGTAACAGAAAAGAAGCTCTTTATGCATACTATGAGTTTACAGATTCCTCTTTTTATAGTCAACATATGATTTTTTTCTAAATTTGATCCTTTGAAAATAAAAGAATGTAAGTCAACTAAAAATATATATAGTCCTAAAATCCTGGGGATCTAGATTTGAGTTTTTATTCTGCCTTGTATTATACAGTCTTGATCAAATTGCTCAACATCTCTGTTGGTATTTCCGAAGCTATAGAAATGGAGAAAATGAGCTCTCATATATTTTTTTATAGTCAGCTGTGATAATATATATCAAGTGCTCTGTGTAGCTATAATTTGTATATTTGGTATATAAATAATATTTCCTTTCTACTTATTTATAAACATGACTAGATTTATTACTCAAACTTGATCTTAGTTTGTAAAAGGTAGAAGTTTCAGGATAAGTATTTACTATGCATGTTGGTGTCACTGATGTCTGGAAAATTTGACAAAAGACACAAACCACCCTCCACCTTTGTACAAAAATGCACATGGATACGTGCTCATAAAGTCAGGCCTCGGTTTCTGTGGAATCATGCAACCCATAAAACCCACCTGTGTCTGGAACCTGAAGACTAGGACTCAGTCTCTCTGCACCTTTCTACTCCACACACCCACTGTGAGACTAATATCGCAATATTGTTCCACAATCAGTATGCCAGCCCCTTTTTCTGATATCAGCTTTATAAAGAGTTGATACTTTGTGAGTCTTTGAAAGAGAGTGGGTGTGATGTGGCTGAAAAGCTGGAAGAAAGCAAATAAGGTAGGAAGCCTCAGTGGGTTGGTCACGAGAGGTCGCAGCACAGTGGAAAGCTCTCTGCACCACTCTTGCTAATGGCAGAGCTCTGTGACCTCGCTCATCACTTACTGTGCCGAGTTCTGCCTACATGAGCCAAGTGTGCTATTCTCAGTCTTACTGGCAACTTCCCCTGAAACACCACCTCCTATCCCTCCCTCCGTGTCATGTACTTTCATGGAGCAGAGAGACTCTGAACCTGGATTCTGGCCCTTTCTTTGACTGTGTTGAATTTTGGGATCTTTTTCTCATGACCTCTCTTCCAGAGGAGATGACTTCACAGATGAGATGGCATCTCTGAATTGCTGTAGAGGCTGGTTAAGAGTCAGAGAGTCACTGTTGGGGAAAAAAAATGCTAGTTTTTTTGGGGGGTCTTTTCCTGATCATCCCCTAGGAATAATTTTCCACTCTTATGAATTGCTTCATAACTCCCACCAGACTTCATGACTTTTATTCCTTAACATACCTGCCTCCTCAGCTCTATAAGGAATTTCTTGACCAAATGGATAATCTTCTAACTGTATGTACAAACCATGATATTAAAGGTCTGGAATATGGTTGCTACAAAATAAATGAAGAGTGAATAAAGGAAAGGATGCAAAACTAAATGAATAAACATATAATGCATACAAACATGCCTTATAGCATGCTTAGGTTATAGAAAACTAATGGTAAATGTCCCTTCCACAGAGAGGTCTACCTTGACCATGTGATGTAGTATTTACCTTTGGTTATAATTATATTTTTGTGTTTATTCAATGATTTAATATTTTTTTCTCTTAAAACCACATAGGGGGTCATTGCTGGAACAAACACAGTACTTGGAACAAATGTCAGTGTTCAATATATGTGAATGGAACAAACTGAATCAATCATCCCTCCTTCATTTCTTCCTTCCCTCCTTTTTTTTCTCTCCATCTTTTCTTTTTTCTTTCTTTCTTTCTTTCTTTCTTTTTTTTTTTTTTTTTGGTACTTCTTAGTCCTCTTATTTGGTTTCCCATACTTATTTACCTCTTCTCTTTGTTCATTTTTTTCCTTTTTTAAAAATTTTTATTTATTTGACACATAGAGAGATCACAAGTAGGCAGAGAGGCAGGCAGAGAGAGAGGAGGAAGCAGGCTCCCCGCTGAGCAGGGAGCCCGATGAGGGGCTCAATCCCAGGATCCTGAGATCATGACCTGACCTGAAGGCAGAGGCTTTAACCACCCAGGACTGAGGCCACACAGGCACCCATTTTTTTTTCTTTTTATACTTCCTTTCTTCTTTCCTGCAAAAAAAAAAATTATACTTGATGTTGATGATGATATTAATGGTAATCACTTCTTTGGGATGTGTTATTTGCCAGACACTGTACTAAGCATTTTACTAAAATTAACTTTCTTAAAGGTCCCCCAAATCCTATGAAATTAGTACTACTTGAATCCCCAGTTTGCAGAAGTGGAAGCTAGGTCTTAAAGGGGTTACCTTGCTTTCCCAGGTTATGGAGCAAAGTGGCAGGAATGGATACAGACTAGGGGGTCTGACTCCAGAAGTAATGGTCTTTAACCTCTAAGATCCACTGCCTCCTGAAAGCCTCAATAGCCTCAAGTATATATTATAGGAATCTTTGGAGAGCTTTGAATTTAAGGACTGAAATAGGATCAGATGGTTTTTGAATTTTCTCTGTTACTCTTTCACCAGTTTTTTAGGAAATTCACTTCAAATTACCAACCTGAAAATGGATTTGACTGGATTGAAAGTCCAAACCATTCTGGCCTCTCTTGCTGTCACAAACAACCTGACAGCCTCCATAGTTCTTGATCTGGGGAATTATGGGAGAATCTTGAACCTGTCAGTATGCTTGACCAGGCCCTTGTCCTGCAGGTGAATGACAGCAGCACCATTCCCATCTCCACTTGATTTTCTGTCTGGGAACAGTCAATTCTCAGAGCTCTATGCAGAATATCTGCAAGTGAGGCCCCCACTAAAATACTTACAGTGTGAAAGAAAGTGGGCATGGAGTCAGAAAAAGAGCACTGGCTGGGAGTCAGCATACCTGAGTTACAACCCTTCCTCAACATCTCCAGCTATGGAGCAAGTTACTTGACATTTCTAGACCTCCATTTTCTTAATTGTTTTCTAGGGAGATTTGGCTAGTACATCATTTAAGGTCCCATTCTACTAGAAAATTCTTTAAAATTCACTTAAAACAACACTCAAAGAAAGAAAAACAAAATAGTGAATTGCTAGCTCAGGCAGTTTGACTCCAAGGTGGACAGCTGCACCTCTGAAACTTCTTAAATCCGAGCCTATGTAAGACTATCCCCTCCTTCTCCAGAGGACATCCCTACTGAATATTAGAATATGAAAAAGAGTAATAAGCTATGGCTTATTCAGGGCAGTAAAACAAATGAAAATCAGCTGTGAAGAAGGTGAGTCAGATGCTGTGAGGTGGTAGAGATCTGTAGGGAGTGAGGATTTAAGTAAGAACAATGAAGAGGGAAAAAACGGGCCTGTTGTGATCTGAGAGCGGGAGCCAGTCTTTATGTAGAGAGCGCGGAGTGAGTACAGCAGAACTTACTCAAGTCTGAGGCTGGATGTACTATTGCATGTGGCTTTTAGTAACAGCAGATTCTCCTCCAACTGATCCAAATGATGAAGGGGATTTATGAGCTCATAAAGTAGAAATCCAAAGTAGGAAGCTCTTCAGGTGGGTTTGATTCAGTGGCTCAGTGATTTCTGAAAGCCAGTTCTTCTGTCTGCTCAGCCTTCTTTTGTGACAGTTTCAGCTTCCTTATAAGGCTGGCTTCACTCCTGGGATGAAAATTGTTAAACTGTTTCTCATCCCACATTGCCCAAGAAGAGGTAGCGGGATGGCTTTGGGTAGCTCTCCCAGAAGATCAAGAGGACTATCTCTCAAAAGTCCTTAGAAAATTTCTTTTCATGACTTACTGATCCAACTTCAGTCACATGTCTGTTCCTTCATCAGTGTCATCGGCCATGGGTGTGGAATGTCTCTGTTACCCAAATAAGTCACTATAGGGATAGACTAGGTGAACCATGAATAGCACAAAAATTGGGGTTCTTAATCTCCCCTAGGCTCATGGCTTCTCAAAAATGGAGGAGAGAAAACTTGGGTATAGGGAGGCAGCTACCATCCCCACACTGTAAAAAGGAAAGCACTAAGAAGAGATGACAGCACATTTCATCTTAATCAGCCCCAATTGATTGGTAGTAGTCTCTTGGAAAGGTGTGTTGAGAAGTCTTTCATGACCTCATGAGAACATTCCACATTTGATTATGAATATCTTCTATGGCAACTGAAAGAGGTGGTCTGCATGACATGGTTTTACCATTCTTGACTTAGCAGAAAATTATATTAAAAAGAAGAAACACTCATTGCCTATTTTCTGAAATCTGACTCATTCAGAATCAAGAAAAGATGAAGATATTGCCAAACATTTATTCCAATATCTTGCATCATGGACCCTGTCACTACTAAAAGTTAAGTTTACTAAATGGGTTTTTCAGATTCTGAGTACTTTTGCCTGTAGACACAGTGGAATGAATGAAAATGAAATATATTTAACACAACCAATGAGATGAAACAGAACTAAATTTGATGCATAAAATCTTTATTACATCTAGGGAGTAACTATTACAGAGGAAGCTCCTTGGAAGATAGGCTACAGCCCATGATCAAACTCTCTCTCCTGGTCATTGGTACCTGGATGACGAGACACCATCAGAAAGTAGACAGAGGAGCATCCAAGGGGATGTTGACCACCCAGCATTCTGAGCTTAGACCTAACTCCCAAAGTAAGATGATTCACTTGATCATACAGACAGGCAGAAGTTGCTAAGTCACTGTGTTCAAATATTACATCCAAGAAATGTGTGTCTAGTACTAGTTGAATATATAATTTTCTGTAAGGAAATCTAGAAGATGCAGACATCTCTATTTACAATAAATGTGCAGTCTACCTGAGATGTGGGTGGGGTGGGCTATGCCAATCATGGTCTAGCCAGGGAAACAGAAACCACTTTGAGAGGAAATGTATAGAAAATCTAGTACCAGAAGATGGAAGAGTTTAGAGCCTGAAAAGGGACAGTGAGGCAATGCAAAATTAGCAATAGGTGAAATCCACCACCATCCCTAAGCTTTTGAGGGAAAGGAGAAAGAAATCATACTCCCAGAACCCTGGGCCAGGATCTCAGCAAGTTTTCTCAGAGGACAGAGGAACATAGGAGGAACTGGAGGAACATGGGAGACACCGTCACTAATGTAGACACCATGTGGGGTGGAGGTGGAGTTGGTGGCTAAAAGGGAAATAGCTTGCTCTCTCCCTTCTCGCTCTCCAGTCTCATTTCAGTATTCCTGTTGGCTGAATACATCTGTATGTTGGTATTGGGAGTCTGCAATGTGCAGCCTACAAGTTTCTGTCACACAGAAGGACAAATTGGATCACAGGGAAAACAAGTCAGGACTGGCAAGGCGAATGTCGCAATAGCTACAATTTATTACTTAATATGTGCCAAAGTCAGTGCTAAATGTTTTATATTCTCTGTGTTTTCTGATCACACCAACATACCTCCGAGGTAAGTTCAGCTATCACCCCATTGTTTAAAATGAGGAAATCAGTTTGGAGCAGTTAAAGAACTTTCTCAACTCAGTTTGTAAGACTCCAAGACAAGACTCAAACCTTGGCTGTCTGTCTTTTCAGTCTGGGTTCTCCACACCAAGTTAATAGGAAATTCAATACCATAAAGCAGGATGTTAGCTTAGCTGTGTTATAAAGTGCCCACACTATTCCAGGCAGATAGAAAATATTCTCACCAGATATATCCAAGAGATAATCATGGAGGCTTCGGCAATTCCTTTAAAGATGAAAGCACAAAATTGACACTGGCCAAAGGAGATATAGGGATGACAGGAGGAAGGAGGTAATTACTGGAGATACTGGTTCAGAGTGGGGGCAGTATAGAAACAGACAATGACCAGGAAGATGCATGTTAAAGAGAGTGTATGTGTAACCTAGCTCAGCTGTTGTTTGGAATAACATCCAAAATATAATTTAGAACCGGAGATTCCAGGGCCTCTGAATTAGACCAGACATCTATTTTAGAAGAAACTATTTATTTATTTATTTATTTATTTATTTATTTATTTATTTATTTACTTGAGAAAGCGAGCACACATCAGTGGAGAGAGGGGCAGAGAGAAAGAAAATATTGAAGCTGACTCCTTGCTGAGTGTAGAGCCCAATATGGGGTCAGTCCCATGACCCATGAGATCATGACCTAAGCCAAAACCAAGAGCCAGACGCTTAACCTACTGAGCCAACCAGGCACCCCCAGAAGAAATAATTTAAATACACATCTTTTATGATACTCTTTTACATTTCCATTAATTCATAAAACTCTTCTAAATCCTTGATTCCCAGCCAGCCTCTGAGGGAGCTCACATTATTTTTGCTCATTGTGAGTGATAGACTTGAGGCTCAAAAAGGGTAAGCAACTTGCCAATGATTCTGCAGTATCATCGCATGTGAGTTCAGAATGAGCACTCATGCTGCTTGGCTCCTCATCTCAGGTCTCCTTTCACATAATCATTGTGAATTTCTGAAGAAATTATGTATTTGGTTTCAAACCATAGCAACCGCCTCTCGGTAATTTAAAATGAAAAGAAACCTTATTTCAAACACGAGAGAGGGATTCATGGATCCTTGAGGCAAAAATGCATCAGAGACTTGGCCTAATGATGGGATTCAGATGGAGGAAACCACCTTAATTCTTTCTTGGTCTGTTTTACCTTCTCCCAGTCCAAAAGCTTCCTTTACTTTTCTGGTCTTCCAAGAGAGAGAAAGATGCCCATATCATTGAAAGAAGTTAGGCTTGCATGTCTAGTCACTCACATATCCTCATCTAATCTCTCTCTCCCCTTAACTCTCAGGAAGGAAGTACGATTGGTCCACTTTGATCAGGGGCTTCTGTTTAATCCCGTCAGCAGTGAGACAACCATGCCTAAGGTCACGATAGTTAAGGCGGTTGGCAGAGACTGTCACTATACATGAGAGCACAGGGTCCAGGACAGCATCCCTTCAGATGACATTTACCACAGGACAACTGTGTAAGAATTGCCGTACTGTGTGCTAGAAGAAAAGGCCATGCTTCTACTTATCAGCGAAGGCTCAATACCAACACAGAAGAAAAACAAGGTGGTTGCTTGCTCCATTTACTTGTGGAAAAAATCCAAGCTTCATCCGGGGCAAGGCCCTTCAAGCAGAGTAAATGGAGGAAGCGCTGTAGGTCTACCTGTTCGTTCACATCCTGTCCTGGAGACTCAACCCTCCAGAGACTGTTGCTTAGGTAAGAGGAGGGCCACCACAGGAAGAGACCGGAGACTCATTTAGGGTTTGCAGTTTCATTCGGAGACCTGCGAGCCTGGCTTTCTGGGATGTACTGCTCTATAATAACCTTAGGACCATCACTGTTCCAGTCATTTGGGAATAATATTTTACAATAAAAATGTCGCTTATGCAGCAATGTCCACAATAGCCAAACTATGGAAAGAACCTAGATGTCCATCAACAGATGAATGGATAAAGAAGATGTGGTATATATATACAATGGAATATTATGCAGCTATCAAAAGAAACGAAATCTTGCCATTCGCAACGACATGGATGGAACTGGAGGGTATTATGCTGAGCGAAATAAGTCAATCAGAGAAAGACAATTATCATATGATCTCTCTGATATGAGGAACTTGAGGGGCAGGGTGGGGGGTCGTGGGGGGTAGGGAGGGAAAAATAATGAAACAAGATGGGATGGGGAAGGAGACAAACCATAAGAGACTCCTGATCTCACAAAACAAACTGAGGGTTACTGGGGGGTGGGAGGGTAGGGATAGGGTGGATGGGTTATGGACATTGGGGAGGGTTTGTGCTTTGGTGAGTGCTGTGAAAGATGTAAGCCTGATGATTCACAGACCTGTACCCCTTGGGCAAATAATAAAAATAAAATTAAAAAAAATGTCGCTTATGTGCACACAGCTAACAAAGCACCTTTGTTGTCCTTATATCATTTGATTTTCACAGTTACTCTTTATAATAGGAAGAGTACAAAAGGCTGTTTCCCTGTTTAAAGTGTCCATCTACTGAGGTTTGTAGAGCTTCACAGCATCTTGAGGCAGTTTGGTAGTATTTCAATTGCGTGCCAGGTCTCTAGGCTCCCAGTCCAGTGTTCCTCCCCATTATACCACCATTTCCACCTTACAACACCCCTCTTCTACTTCCTTCTTTTCCTAAATTTCATTGGCTGCCCTTGATTTTTATTTGATTTTATTTATTTATTTGATTTTTTTCTCTTCTACAATGTAAGATTATGTGTTATAATCAAATTTCTTCTTTTACTATAATGTCCTCCTTTTCATCGCTCACTGTTTCCTACCACAGATGTATCTGGGGATGTGGTGTTAGCATTACAACAGGGAGTTACCTTCTAATATGTGAGAAGAAGCCCACCCGATAAAAATCACAATTCCTAGTTTAAACAGACAACCAGAATAAAATATATGCTAAAGAAAGACAACCCTCCCCACATCCAACTCTTTATTTCCCTTGCTTTCCTCTTCATCCCTAATTTTATCTCTATATAATGTTTTCCAGGTTCTTTTTTTTTTTCCCCTTCAGATCTGAAGGAGCAGTACTCAGTATTTTTGTTTGAAATTTGATGGTTTGGCACTGGAGAGAGACTTCTCTAATTCACTGTCACACAACCAAGTTACTGTTGCCCATCCTCAGGAAGGTGGTTTTTCTCCATAGTCTTCTTTAGACATATATGCTTTTGGAATCTGCATCTCATGATCTGAGGAAGCAGGACAAGGGTGGTGGTAATTTTCCAAAAAAATTGTCCTATTATCTGTGTATTGGATACATGAAGCAGAAATAAAGGCTGTGCAGATATTTATGTTTATTAACCAGAATACAGTTTGGGATTTTGAATACTAGAGCCAGAAGCAACTGCAAGGATCCCTTGGCATTGTGCCATTGAGGGAACTGAGGGAAAGGGTAGCAAAGAGTCTTGCCAACAGTCCACTTGTAGGTGAGCAGCTTCAGCATCCCAGGTGACAGGGTATCCAGTAAACCTCACTGTCTCCTTTTGGTGCACAGGCCAGCCACCCCCTTGCATTGAAATGAAGTATTTAGGAGACTGAGTGAAATCATCTTTGGAAATTTCCAGCTGGGTTGTACCCTCATAATACCAGGGTTAAAAGCACAGGGTGGGTGTGAAGAGCATTTCCAAAGGGCAGGCTTCGGGGGTGGTGAAATTGAGGGTGGAGAGGAGAGAGGTGGAAAGAAAAGGTTTTTGTGACAAGACTCTCACTGGGAGACAAACTCATCCATTGGGGGGAGTTCGTTTGATGTATATTTAATTGTGGATATCTATTTAAGCTGAGAGTGGTGAATTCATGGGGTAGGTTGCTTCTCCTAGGAGATGGTTCAACCTTTTCCTCCTCTTTCCCCCAGCAGGAACCAAGAGGAAGGGAGGGTGTGGGATGGGCGGATGAGGTGGAATGCAGTTGTGAAGTCGGCCAAGATATAAATCTTGTTGCTGAGCAAAGCCTGGCCTTTCCTGGGCATCCATCTAGGAAAGGCGGCTTGAATAAGGAGGGGGCTGTGCAGTGCAAGGAGCGTCTGTCTAGACTGGTAATACTAGGCAGAGAGTAGATAATCCAAGAAGGCTGATCTCAATTCATAATGAGAGAGGGCTGGAGCAATTTATTAAAATACTAATAACAAGCCAGCGAACATTGATAGAACCTGACTGTGTGCCAGGCAGTGTACCAGGCACTTGGCTTCAGTGATCTCCTTGCACCTTCACGTCAACCTCATCTATGAGAATAATTAGCCTGATCCCTGTGGTAAGGATAAATAAGACCAGAGAAGTCAATAAATTACCAAGATCACAAAACTGGTAAGAGGAGAAATGGGATTGTAGCCCAAGAAAATCTGTCCCCAAACCTGTCAGAGGTAGTAAGAAGAGGCAACTTTACAGCATTTTTGCATAACAAAACACTTTGATTTTTTTTTTTAAACCAGATTTCGAGTCCTTTCTGACTCCTGAACCTGTGCTTCTAACCACTGTGCTGCATGGTTTCTTTCTAAACCCTTGGCCAGCCCAAAATGCCCAAGATGATAAAGCAGCGAATGGGAATCAGACAGGGTTGGGTAAATAGCAAAGTCTGGTGAGAAGAGAAGGATCAAACAAAATGGACAGGAAAGAACAAAATAGCGTTGAGAAGCCAAGCCGGCAAGCTGAGAATATAAAGCTTGTGGTTATGACAAAGAATTCACTTTAACAGACTTGTTTTTCCATTTTCTCCCCCCAGCTGATCTGATGACAATCTCATTCTGACTAAATTCTCTTGTGTCGTACATCTCTGCTTTTCCATCTCATTTTCTCTCACCTATTTTATTTCCATTCCATTAAACACCGCCTCCTCTCCTTCCTGACCACTCTGTTTTCTGCCTGGCCTCGAGTTGCTCCCCAAGCACCACACTCCCTCAGACAACTGTCTTCTTTCTCTGCTGGGTGACTAATAGCTTTTCACTGATGTGCTGGTCATCTAGGAGGCAGGGCAACCTCTACCCCACACAGCACCCAGGGAGGGGATCCAGCCTCAGTGGCCTGGAGGGCAGAGAGATGGAGGAGGAGTAAATATGGGGAGAGACCAGGGATATAGCAAGGAGATGACAGAAAGGAGACAAAAAGCGAAGGGAATAGGATGCAAAGAATAAAAAGAATAAAGACAGAAGAGGTTTCATCCAAGAAATGAAGGAAGGGATAAAAGACAAAAAAAAAAAGAAGAAGATGAATATGAGTGATAAAACTAAATAGGAAGAGAGAGAAAAAGAAGAGAAGGCAGAGGAGAGGGAGGGGGGAATATTGAACCAACAGTGAAGGCAAGGGGCTGGGGCTCGGGAAAGTGAAGGTAGGCTGAAGAGGAGGAATAACAAAGTAAAGTAATCAGGCAAGTCAGGGAAGCAGTGAGAGACAGAGAGAGCCCCTGGAAAAGAAGATGGAGAGAAAAGGAAAACAAGCCCAGAAGAAAAAGATAGATGTGAACAAAACAAGATTGATGGAGATTATTAGATGAAATGGAAAGATTACTTTTTCCCAGCCTATCTTGTCCCTTGCCTCAACACACCATTTTATTTAACAACACACGAACACATTAAAATAGCACAATAAAGAACAAGTAACACCATGGAGCTGTGTATGTAGGAATATTGTTTGGTCATTGGTGTCTCCCAGAAGATCCCAAAGCTTCATTTAAGCTTTAGGGATTACATAACCATCATCATAATAGCTAATGTTAACTGAAAGTGTCCTATGTGCTCACTCTGTGCTTAGCACCATGCATATATTATCATATGCAATTCTCACAACAAGCCTATTCTGCAGTTGCTGTTACTATCTTTGGTCCTTAGGTGAACATACAGGGGCGCACAGGGGTTAGGGTGACTTCAGCGTTGTACAGCTTTGCATGCTAGACCCAGCAGCAGATTCAGGCAATGCAATGCCAGAGCCCATGCTCTTGACCACTATGTTCCAGAAAAGGAAGTGGGACTTGAAACTGGACCAATTCAAATAAGTTGACTGAGCCCCTTTTGTGCACCTGGCACCATCCTGATGGCCAGGGGATAATCAGAGATAAATAAGACATAACGTTGACTCCCAAGAAGGGAATAGGGTAACAGAAGGGAGATGATATATAAATGCACAGTTCATACTAAGTAGGAATCACGCTTTTTCCTAGAGGTGAGAACTCAGTTTTATAGGACAGAGCTGTGAAATGACCCTTTGTGGGCAGGGTTTGAAGGAAGGGTGGATGTTCTCTGCAGATATTTTCTGTAAAAAGGCAGGTAATAAATGCTTTATGTTTTGTGGGCTGCAAGTCTCTGACAACAACTCAACTCTGCCTTGATAGCACCAAACTAGACCTCGACAACATGTAAATGAATAAGCAAGTGTGGATGTGTTCCAGAAAAACTCCTATTCATGGCAGTGAAATGTGAATCTCATATAATTTTCATGTGTCACAAACTATTATTATCTTTAAGAAAATTTTCCGATCATTTGAAAATACAAAAAACATTTTTAGCTCATGGTTGATAGCTCACTGTAGGCTATGGATGCCCAATACCTGCTCTAGGTAAAAATGAGGGAAAGCCTTCCCAGTAGAGGGAGGCTTGTCCACAATCCAAGTGGCACAAAAAGTCTTGGGGTTTCCTTGGTATTTCTGTTGTGTGCCTCAACTGCAGGGTGTAGACTCGGGCATGGTGGAGGTAGGGTAGACGTGTATGTTGGGATTATATTATGAGACTTCCTTGTAAAGTACTTAGAGTTTATGACAACAGGGAGCCCTTGGAATAACTTTTAAGCACAATTTTATTGTGTCCCTATCTAATTTTATAAACAACAAATGGGGGAGATTGGAGGCTCTAGCAGTGTTTGAGGTACATGTTGATAAAGTCCCCAGTGAAGCAGGGGCAGCAGGTGTAGAAGCAGGGGCAATTCTGAATAGTATTTAGAAGGTGGAACTGATTGCCTTTGGTGGTTGAATAATTAAGAAAGAAATGAAGTAAGACTCAGATGTCTAGCATGCCTCACTTCACAGTAGTGCTTTCAATATGAATTGAGGGTTAAGTGCCATAAGAATACTGAGCTATTTTATAGAACCAAACAAAATGTGTATGTGGGGGGGGGTGTTTCTGATTACAAGGGTAATATATGCTTATTTTAGTTAAGACCAGGTTAGATACTGTAATCAATCAATCACACAGTTTCAGTGACTACCAAACAAGTCTTATGCACCACTTCCAGTCCTTTGGAGCTCACCACTTATTCCAACCATGTCAGTGGCGAACAACTCAGGGTAACCTAGCAGTACCTTGCTTCACACATTCATCAGGTACCTCTAGCTTTTTGCCCCAGAGCTTCTCTGACCACACATCAAGGGACACTTACATGAAATACCCTGCATGCAACGATGCAATCTGGAAGCCAGAGAGTCAGTGCCCCAAGAAGGATCAACTCTTGACCAGCAGGAGTTGGGAGCAGATACACAAATGCCTCCTCCTTCTCTACTGTAGGTCAGTAGTTCTGAGATGAATGCATAAACCTCCTCGGAAGTCCTGGTGGGATCCAGCACCTGCTGTCTGCAGTGTTGGTCAGCTCAGTGCATCCTTGCAATCCCTGGTCCTCCTTCTCTGACTCACTTTGCTGACTCTCACTCTTGCTTCTGGATCAAGTCTCTGAAACCTACCTGTCTAAAAAATTGTTTTTCAAAGATTTTTTTCTTAGAAAAACTCAGGAAAAGGTAGTCGATTAAAATAGAAGCTAATTTTTTGCTGATTAAAACAGAAGCTTATTTTAAGGATAAGTATACGTGTACCTATTTAGCAATTGGTCCCAAGTAGCAATTCAGATAAGTGTTTTTTTTTTTTTCCCATAGTGTGACTCTGACATCTTTTAGGACTTCAAAGTCCTCTCTAAGGGCAACAGTAGCTACAAAAGAAACAGCTGCTTCTTTACCTTATCATGTGACATGCATCCTATCCTCTTGCATTCCATATGGCCTTACCCAGACACACGGGGGCCTGGAAAATGTAGTTCTTGCTCCGTAGCCTTTTCTTAGCAAACTCAACACTGTGGAAGGAAAGCATGTGTCGTGGTGAACAGCTAGCCATTTCTACCTCAATGTTCAATGTATAAAATTTATAAAATAAAGTATAAAAAATAAGTTTAAATTACTATAATTCGACCATCTAGAAATAGCCATGATTTCATTTTGAACTATTTCTAATTGGCCTTTTGCTCATATAGTTAACCATATTTTAGAAATATATATATGTGTGTACATATATATAAATAAATTTAGAATACTATAGTAATTATAGGTTTATATCCTGCTCCATTCACTCACTATTAATATTATATTAGTATCAGTGTTATAATATTTGATTAAAAATTTCTCACTTCATTTCTATTCTTCTTGAGATGTCAGAGAGCCTGAATTAGAGTTAAGGGATCATGTACAAAGTGAAGACAAACCTCAATAGGTTTGCATAGTCTGGGGGAAGAGAAGAACTGGACATAGGTAAACATGTTCTTTTGTGTTAAGACTCAACTTATGAATTGGTGGGATGCTGAAATGAGGACACCAAAGACTTTACATGCCCTAACTTTAGCCAGCTTTTTTTTAATTTTTACTTTGAGATATTAGTGAAAAATAATGAAACTCTTGATATTGGGTGTTATAGAAATGAAAGACTGATTTTTAATGAATAAATATGACAACTGTTATTGCCACCAGCCCCAAATCTATAATGTAGTCCCACAGAGAACAGGGAAAGGGAATGGGAGTCAAGGATACTGTCCCCGTTGGGACACAGTGGTGTCATCTGAAGTCAAGCATTCAGGCAGTCATGGGACTTAAAGGGGTTGTCCTCTGTGGCTAGAGATAGGATACAGAGAATATATCAGTAACTAGCAATGATTAATTCCCTAAGGATGAATAAACTATTTTCCTTAGGGAATTCCTTTCTTCTTCCTTCTTATACTCTTAGTACCTATGCTGTTTATTTATTATGTATTTATTTATTTTTTAGAGAAAGTGGGAGAGAGAGTACGAGTGGGGGGTGCAGGCAGGGGGAGAGGGAGAAGGAGAGAGAGAATCTGAAGCAGGCTCCGTGCTCAACATGGAGCCCAGTGCAGGGTTCGATCTCACAACCCTAAGATCATGACCTGAGTTGCAATCAAATGTCAGATGCTTAAACAACTGAGCCACCCAGGCGCCCTTACCTATGCTGTTTAAACATTAATATCCCTCCTACTGAATTACATATCAAATTCAAGCAGAGCTAACCCAACCCTGGAGATGGGAGGTGTATATTATCTATTATGTTTATCCCAAAGCTGTCATGCAAGTAAATATTCCTAATCTCCATGCTATGGACATGTGGCCCCAAAGAGATTTCCTACTTTTACTCCACCAGAGAGTAGTATAAAGAGTCATGGGAGTTCCAAGGAGGAACCTATGACTTTTATTAGGGATCAGAGAGTGTAGAAGTATGACGATTGGCTTCCTGGAGGAAATGGAACCTACTGGACAGAGTTTCAAGGTCCAATTCATGTTTAGTAACCTGAAAAATAATATATGCCTAAGAATTTGCTCTTGAGTCAAACTGAGTGGGTTGAATCCCAAGTGTGGTGCTTTTCTAAGAAAGTGACCTTGACAAAGTTCCTTCAGTTTTCTGCATGTCCTTTATAAAATAGGGCTAATAACGTGCAGTCTTCATGGAGTTTTTGTGAGAAATATATGCAGTAAAACATGCAAAGCATTCTGCAATGCATCTGGCCCATGGCAAGTATTACCCAGTTTTGCCAAGCACTTAGGAGACGCTGAGTGGCATTCAAAAAATTGTCTACATTCCCAAAACACCCGGAAAGTTTAACATTTACTTTAACATTTTTGAAGACTTGGAAAAATTTTCTAAGATGTACATAGAAAAATAAAATTTTCACAAAGACCTAAGTGAATTTTAGAAAAGAAGAACAAAGGGAAAGGATTTTTCCTATCAGACATGAAGACAAAATCATAGCAATAACCAAGTAGTAACAGGAAAGAATTTAAAGATTCTTAATAAGGAGTATAACAGCCTTAAAACCTGACCCATTTGTATGTAGCAACTTAGTATATGGTGGAGGTAGCACCATAGACCAGTGGGGGAAAGGACAAAAATTGTTTAGTAGCTTGTTGCTGGAGAAACTGGACCACTGTGTGGGGACAAATAATGTTAAACCTCTGCCTTATACAGGATGGATCAAAGACCTATAAAAAAAGAAGAAAATACTATATATATATATATATATATATATATATATATATTTTAAAAAAGAAAATACTATATAGCCAATATTAGAGAATTATGACCTTGTGGTAGAGATACTCTTGTTACGTATGACCCCAAAGGTATAAACTATAAAGTTTTGGAAAAGGCATGGAATTTTATGTCAAAATTATAGATTCAGGGTGCCTGGGTGGCTCAGTGGGTTAAGCCTCTGCCTTCGGCTCAGGTCATGATCTCAGGGTCCTGGGATCAAGTCCCACATAGGGCTCTCTGCTCAGTGGGGAGTCTGCTTCCCCCTCTCTCTGCCTGTCTGCCTACTTGTGATCTCTCTCTGTCAAATAAATAAATAGAATCTTTAAAAAAATTATAGATTCATTCAGAAATTGATATTGCAGACAAGGCTAACAGATGAACCTATTTTGGGATATTGCAGTGGTGAATATGACAGTATCTTTGCCTTGTTCTTATCTTAGGGGGAAGTACCCAGTTTTTGATCATTTATATGACTTGAACTATAGCAGTTTTTTTCTTTAGCTATTCTTTATCTAGTTGAAGAATTTTCCCTGTATTCTTAGTTTTCTAAAAGTTTTTATCAGGATGATGTGTTGGATTTTGTGAAATGGTTTACCTCATCAATTGATACACGCTTTTTCTTTTTTTGACTTGGTAATTAGTAGGTTACACTGCTTGATTTTGGGAACCTTGCATTACCTGGTACAAATCCTATTTGGTGGTATTTTTTAATTCTTTAAATACATTGCTAGATCTGGTTTGGCAATATTTTATTGAGGAATTTTTTATCAGTGTTCGTGAGAGAGATTGGTCTATAGTTTCCTTCTAATGTCTTTATCTGGTTTTCTTATTATGGTAGTGGTAACCTCATAAAATGATTTAAGAAATATTCCCTCTCTGTCTGGTTTCTGGAAGAGATTGTGGAAACTTGGTATCCTTGTTTTGTTAAATGTTTAGTAGAATTCACCTGTAAAACCAGGTTGGGCTGGTGATTTCTGGAAGTTTATTAACTATTTGATTCATTTTTAAAACATATGTAGTTCTAGTTGGATTATTTTTTAGTGGGTTTTGGTACTTTGAGTCCTTTGAGGGCTTTCCCAATTTTATCTAGGTTATCAAATTTGTGGACATAAAATTTTTCATTCTTTTATCACCCTTTTAATGTTCAAGGTATCAGTAGTGACAACCCTATGTACATTTCTAATACTTCAAATTTGTACCTTCTTTTTCTCAGGGTTAGCCTGGCTAGAGTTTATCAATTTTATTGATTTTTTTTAAATAAGTACTTTTTGGTTGCATTGATTTTCCCTATTTTTTTTTTCTGTTTCCAAATCCATAGATTTTTGCTTTGATTTTTGTCAATTACTTTATACTGCTTATTTTAAACTTAATTTACTTTTACTTCTCTTTTTCTCAGGTAGAACCTTATGTTATTGATTTTAGATCTTCCTTCTTTTTCTGAAATTTATATTTGGTTCTATAAATTTTACTTTTAACACTGCTCTCACTGCAACTCACAAATTTTAATCAGTTATATTTCCATTTTTTTAAATTCAAAATATGCTTTAAAATTTGTGACATCATTTTTGTTATGCTATTTAGAAGGATGCTATTTAATCTCAAAATATGTGGGAATTCCTCATTTACCTTTTAGTTATTAATTTCTTGTTTGATTCTGTTGTAGTATGAGAGCATGCTTTGTATGATTTCTATTCTTTTAATTTTTTAATATGTGTTTTAGGCCAGAATATGACCTATCTTAGTGAATGTTCCTTTTGAGCTTAAAGGAGTATGTGTTCTGCTGTTGTTAATGGAATAGTCTATAAATGTCAGTTAAGTTGATTGGTAGTGCTGTCCAGCTCAACTATAGCCTTACTAATTTTTACCTACTTCATCTACCAACTACTATAGAAAAAGCAGTATTGAATTATGCATATATGTCTTAATCTTTTTTAAACCTTTTTTTTTCTTTTTTTGAGTGAGAGAGAGAGAGGGATGGGGAGGGACAGAAGGGGAGAAGAGAGAAAGAATCTTAAGCACATTCCTAGATGAGCACAGAGCCTGATGTGGGGCTCGATCTCACCACCCTGAGATCATGACCTGAGCCAAAAAGCAAGAGTTGGATATTTAATCAACTGAGTCACCCAAGTTACCTTCTTACTCTTTTTAATTCTATCAGTTTTGTCTTATATATTTTGACTCTAATTTGTACTTAGGTCTATTATTAGGTGCATACATGTTGAGGGTTGTTATCTCAGGGAATTGATCTCTTTATTATTATGTAATAATCTCTCTTTTTAAAAAAGATTTTATTTATTTATTTGTCAGAGAGAGAGAGGGCGCATGTGCACACAAGCAGGGGGAGAGGCAAAGGGAGAAGCAGGCTCCTGCTGGGCAGGGAGCCTGATGTGGGGCTACATCCCAGAACCCTGGGATCATGACCTGAGCCCAAGGCAGATACTTAACCGACTGCGCCACCCAGGCACCCCTAATAATCCCTCTTTTATCCATGGTCATTTTCATTGTTTTGAAATCCACAAAGAGACATTTGCATTCATCTGATGATCAGAATGTTTTGAAATAATGATAGAAGTCTCTGGTATCCTACTCTTGAATCTGACCTCTGTTCCTTGTATGCTGTTGCCCTTCCCTCCCCTGCTGAGCTGAGTTTCCACTGGAGGACTTCGTAAATTCCTCTTCCTTAGTAACCATAGCCAGCTGCCGACTGTGCTTCATTTCCTACAGAAACTCAGCTGCTCTGGTATTTTTCAGGAGCAGCTGTTAGACAATCTGGAGGGGAAGCCAACCAGACTTTACTTAGGAGAAGGCTGATGAGGAGGGAGAAAGCAGAGGCATTGAAGGCATCAGAAGCTTCAGGTAGTGGAGGCTATCAAGGGGGATATCAGAGAAGAAAGAGTCATGACCAGAAGTCTTGCTGCCTCGTGCCTTCACCTTGCGTAAGAGCTGTTATGGGTTTGCCCAGGCCAAAGGGTACAGAGATAGTGAGGGTCAGTGACTTGGCAGTGGACACCAGACATTGGAGTCACCCCTGTGAAAGCTACTTCTCTCCAGGAAGAGATAGGCCACTTTCTTCTAAGCTGGGCCACATTCCCACTCCTTGAATCCACCCCTTTTCTCACACTGAGAATGACCTTTGGGTCCCAGGGGTGAGATGAAAGAAGAACTTAAAGCTGTTAAAGCAATCCCGGGGAAGTGCAGTGTGAGAAACGGCAAACTTGGTTGACAACAGCAGTGGTCTGGGAGTTGGCAGCCGGCTTTCTGGGCCTCAGACCTTGGCCTGACCTTGACGTAACCATAACCTTGGGCAAGTAACAGACTCTTTCTTGACCTTTGTTTCTTTATGGGGTTGGATTTGATGAAATGTATTTTTGTAACAGAAGCTAACAAAAGAAAACTGTGGGGAATTAGTTGACTGTAACTTAGTCTAATCTGTGGCAGGGTGTGACTTTAATGAAAGTAACTTGATGTTCCGCTACTTCAGGAGGAAGATGTCTGCTCTCTTTTGTTCTGCATTCAGGTCACATGGCCTGAAATACAAGAATAATTCTGAATCACACTTTCAGAGTTATTCAGAGAAAAGAATTTGGGAGAGTGAATGAGAAAACTAAAAATCAGGGAGATAAACAATCTGGGGCAAAGGAGGCCAAGGAAGAAGATTAGATTTATTATAATGGTAAAAATATGGCTACAATTTAGCAAGTAACTTGTTTTGTGCTAAGCACCATCCTAGGGATTTTGAATGCACCATTTCATTAATTTTTATCACTTAGTCTCAGGGAAGCTGTGTGTGTGTGTGTGTGTGTGTGTGTGTGTGTGTGTGTGTGTCCTTGTAGCAAAACTGAGGAAACTGAGATTTAATGAGTTACATAACTATGTTTAACATCACACAGCTTGAGAGTACAGCGTGCCTTGGTTTTAACCCACATGCATCAGACCAAAATCTCAGCCTCTAACTCACAGCCACCACAGAATAGGGTGATAGTCTTCAAGTGCTTCCATAGTGTTTAGAGATGCTGTGTTTGTATGTAGCAGGAGAACCAGGACCTATGGATGAAAATCACATGAAAATAGACTTCATCTGATATAACTATGAACTTCTTAACAAATGAAGCTTCAAGACAGTTGGATGGGCTGCCTCACAAGAGTGCGTGTTCCCCGGGTTGGTCAGAGGCTTTGAAACAGAGTCAAAACAAATATTTGCCTGAGATATCTTTATGTTATTCACACACAATACAGAGTGGCCTACATGATCACCAAGACCTTTTTCAACTCTGAGTTCATGTTTCTCTGACTGCCAAATTCTAGTGTGTTTTAAGAGTTAATGCTCTAAGTCTCCACAGACCATGTAGTATTTCTCCTGATGATTAAGATTGGTTAGTATCAACACCTCTTAAACTCTAAGAGAAACATAATAAATACAATAAATAAATTTAAAGAAAATTTACTGATTCCGCACATAGTTCCAGGCTCTAAATACTTTACATGCTTTAATCCTCACTCATTCTTGGGAGGTCTGTCTTGTAATCATTTTGTAAAGCTGAGGAAGTACTTGAGACTCACAGATGCTGTGTAGTTTGTTCACGTTCACAGGGTAGTAGGTAGCAAAAGAGGAACCGGACTCCAAGTCTGTCTGCTGTGAAAGCCCTGTTCCTTATTATTCTGTTATACCAGTTCCCTCCAAATGATAAAATTTCCCTATTACTGATGAGAAATGTGAGGCTTAGATTCAAAGGAATTTCTTGTGAACTAACGGTTTCCTAGGTGCCTTGTACTTTTATTGCACCTAAAACACCTCACTTACTATTCACAAAGGTCTTCTAACTTTATAAATACAAAACTGAGAAGTAAAGAGATTGAATACATTGCTCTTTGGTCACTCATGTAATAATTAGTAATGTTAGTTAATGTATTAACACTCCTAAGTGTCTTTGCAGTGGGCCACTCTGAATTGGTACATTGGACTTGAGTTTTTCAACTTGAGTTGATTTTCTGTCTTTCTACACCAGGAATGTTGATCATAAAAAGTCAATAAGCTTGTATGGCTCTGTTTATTATGACGAGGATTTTAAATTCCATTTCTCATTAATTCCTACTGTCTATACAAACTACTAAAGTATTTGCTGGGTGTTATACAAGTTGCTCACATACAGCAGTTTGGGGCAAATCTATCTACCTGTGCCTGGACTCAGATACAAGAAATAGGTCCAGACAAGTTCCCGTCCCACCAACAGAGAAAGTAATCACAAAAGTTCACTGTCTTCTGTTGAATTCAGACTCAGCTCTTTAACTCAGCAAAAGAAAACAAGGGAATTAAATTATTTCTGAAGCACATTTTGAGAGGGGAACATATTTATCTCTCTGGATTTTTTTTAAACATTGAAAGATTTCTTAGACATATCAGGGAGACAAGGTCAATCAGCTGACAGTTTGCACATTTCTTAGGTAAAAAATATTTCTCTCAAGAACTAGAATAGAATGAAGAGCTAGCTAAGCAGCCCAATAAGCTGTCTGGCTAACAGGGAGTTAACTGCATCCTCCAGGGTACACTATTTTCCCTACCTCACTGTTGTGAGGATACACAGGCTCAGGACATCGGGGGGATTTTCATATTCTAGCACAGTGTTTCCCAAAGAGTGGGTTTGTACCCTTGGCATCTTCCAAATGTTTATCTGTAATACTTGTGATGTTTGAAAAGGTTCTCGAAATGATTATAGGTGGTACATGAACCTGGCACTAAGAAAAAGTGTATCACATGATCAGAAAATTATTTTCATTTTAATTTTATTCCAATCCTTCAGATTAAGTCAGGAGGAAATTCCTAGTCTGGGGCTAATAAAATCTTCAAGACCTAATTTCATCCTCCTTTTTTTAACGAAGAAAAAGCCAAGCCTCATACTGAGAAATTAGGACCAGCAAGAATATCTAGCTAGGATTTAATCAAATGTAATTGTTTTCCTTGGATTTAATTTAATCTAATTTATTTTTTTAAAGATTTTATTTATTTATTTGACACACAGAGAGAGATCACAAGGAGGCAGAGAGGCAGGCAGAGGTAGAGGAGGAAGCAGGCTCCCTGCAAAGCAGAGAGCCTGATGCAGGACGCGATCCCAGGACCCTGAGATCATGACCTGAGCCGAAGGCAGAGGCTTTAACCCACTGAGCCACCCAGGCGCCCGTGGATTTAATTTTAAAGTGATAGTCTTCATTATGTGCAGAAGCCATATCTTCGAATTCACCTGTCACTAAAATTTATTTGTAATCCCAGAATCAATACTTGCAGCAGTTTTGCAGACATGTACAGTGTAGTGAAAAGATTGAGTCACCCCACACATTCTTTCCCAGCTGAGGCTAAACAAGGTGACATCATGCCTTCTTGTTTCAGGTCTCATGCTGTAGATGTGTCCATTACATGGTCTGTTTGATACCACATTTTTCATGTTTTTGTGGGGGTTTTTTGTTAGTGGTTTATGGTTTAAAATGGCCCCCAAACATAGTGCTAAAGAGCTAGTTAGTGTACTCAAGTATAAGGATGTCCCTTAAGGAGAAAACACACATTAGATAAAGCTTCATTCAGGCATGAGTTACAGTGTTACTGGCTGTGAATTGAATTTTAATGAATCAACAGTATACATTAAATCAATGATACAGGTTAAATCAACCATTCATATTAAAGAAGATGTCTTTAAACAGAAACACATAAAAAAAAAAGATTTTGTATTGACTGGTTGATGAAAATATTGTGACCAGAGCCTTGCAGGAACCTTGCCCTGTATTTCCTGTAGGTGCAACAGTTCAGTATTTGCGGAGACTTTATAGAACATAACTACCACGAATAATGAGAATCAACTGTACTTCTAGTTTAGATTGCTAATTTGAACCTTCCATTTATGATGGTCCTATGTAAAGTATCCTTTAAAATAAATACAAGCAAAAAAGCAAGCTGATTTAAATTTTTTAAAATGCAGGTAAAAATAAATGGTAGAGATTGTTTGCTGTGATAACCAAATTTTGAAATCAGTAAGGTTAAGTCTGAAGTTCTTAGGTCACTGCTTTGCCAAAACATTTAATCAAATATCGAGCCTCAGTATCTTAACCTTTAAAATATCATGAAAAAATAAAGTTAAAAGAAAAAAGCCTTTAAAATGACTATCCCTTCTCGCATAGTGTGGTGCTTGTGAAGAAACAAATGCCGTAGCACTTTGAAACCTATAAACAACTCTACCGGTATGAGTGAGGAATTGCCAAGATCATTGTTATTGCCTCTTGCTAGCAAACTGTGAGGATTACCAGCTACTCTGAGCAACTCTGCCACTGCAGTTCCATCTGTCAAGGAAAAACAACAACAACACACCTGATATGCCCCCCACCCTCACTACCCACTAATAATGAAAAAATAATGACCTTTTTTCCCCATGTTGGTGACTATTTTCCCTGTCAACTCTGATATGCTCATAATGTGGGCAGACAGATTATTTATGACCAGGGAAATTAAGTATTATTTCATTTCTCCTAATACAATCTGTGGCGTCTCCCAGCTCCCAGTTCCTTCCCATTAAGGTTATTGTCTTTTCTGCTCCAATTGGCTGCGTGCTGTTGGGTTGTAACAGCACTGGCAGAATGCTCGGAGCATAATGGAGGTGGGAGAAATGGTGTAATTTGCAAGGCTGCCTTTCCCGTCTCTTCTAAATGAAGACATTTGGTCCCTGCGAGTCAAAACCCATTTTGATGAGTCTAGATGCATTTGGACTAATGGAAAAGGACAGCTACGGCTGTAATGGGTTTCCCGAACTGGGTTTTCTTACTCAGAATCACAGAATTTCAGAATAGGGAGGGTCATTTAAGGCTATCTGCTTTAAGTCTCTAATTTTGCATATGGGGAAACTGAGTTATAGGGAAGAGGCCTCACTTAATGAAGTCCCTGGTGAGAGAGCACTTTTCCCACCACCAAGTTCCATTCCATAATCATTGTGCTCTTACTTTCTTTTCAGAAGCCAGTTCCTTTTCTAAGCACCAGATACTATCACATTATGTAAGGTTCAGAGATAGGAATGTTTCCCAAACATGGAGTGTTCTTCATGACTCTCTCCCTTTGCTCATTCTTTTCCTTTCAGGCAGTAGAGGTGACAGTACACAAGTAGTGGGCTGGGGTTTTGTTGGGCTTGTATAGCTGTTCATCTTCTCCCTTTGCCCAGTTTTGCTTTCCCCCACTCCATTCCAAGTGTGGTGATTGCTAATTCAAACTCCTGCATGTCAGACCCCGTCTCAGTGCCTGCTCAACCAGTGGCACAGGGGAGGTAAGAAGTGAGTTTCTTCCGTCCTTATTCTAATACTTATTTCATGTCTCCAAAGCTCCAAAACTGATAAGAGGTATAGCATGTAAAATATAGTCCCTGCCAACTTAAAGATCCTCGCTTGGTACTAGAAATGCCAGTCAAAACAATTATGTTAAGCCACTAATCAAGACCACTGACACCTCTTAACTAGACTAATGCGATATAGCCCTTGCTTGTATGCATTTCCCATTGCACTCCCAGTTATCCACCCAAGTAAAAACTCAAATCTGATTCCGTCATTCCTTGGCTTAAAGTCAGTGAAGTACCACTCCAGTTTAAGTAAAGCCGTACTTCATGTTTACTGCTTGCCTGTTTTCCCAATACCATTTCTCTATGATTTATTAATGCCTTAGTAACACCGGCCTGTTTTCAGTTTCTCAAAACCATATGTTCTTCCCCATCGTCCCTATACTTGCTGATTCTTTCATCCAGAATATTCTTCTTCTGCCTTCTCTGAATGGCTGACACATCTTCATCCTTGACAACTTGCTTTGTTTGTCATCTCAAGGCCTCTGCATATAGTTTTGTAAGTTCTGTACTGCAGATCCTAAGTGGTGCTATTCACATTGCTAGTCGTCATTGATTTGTATATTTATTATAATAATTTGATGGTCAGTAAAGAACCTTCAGCAAAGGATGGATTTTTCCTATTTGCACAAAGGTCCCAAGTAGGCATAATAAGGGAGGAAGGGGCTCATCCCCTTGGCCACCTACTTTGACCACTGGCTGAAATTTATTCCAAGATTGTATGTATTGTCCTTATAATCAAAAAATCATTTGCTTATTTATTGCTTGCCTACTCCATTAGGTTATAAGTTACCACATGGTTAAAAATATAATTTTTTTCCATCCACAAATATATTGTCTGCCTTTCATGGTGCTTGACATGTAAGCAGTGCTCAATAAATATTTACCGAAAAATGATTATTGTTGAGTAAATTAGGAAGGGTGAATGGGATGGGTGACAATTTGAGCTGAGCTGTGAAGCAAACATGAAATTTAAGTACTGCTCTGTGAAAGAGAGGCTTTTTTGGCAGTGGTGGGAAACAACTCCATATCTGTGAGATGGAACACAGAACACCTATCTTAAAGTAATGTGCTCACGGAAAGTGCTAGCACAATGCCTGACATGGTAACACCAAAGAACATTTCCATTAGCATTATCATTATTCTTTTACTGTGGTTAATATGTAACAGAGACATTACTCTCATCCATTGATTAAAAAGTACAGTCTGGTAAAAAATACAAAATCAAGGTTTATAATTAGCTTGTATGGTTTGGAGAATTCTCTGGGGGAATTTGGATTTTATAACTTTTGAAGTACCTTCCAGCCTTGCAATTTACATTGAGGCAGTGAAAAAATAGACCTCACAGAAAATTAAGCTCATGATTTAGCCCAGGATGCTGAGACAGTGATTGAAAATAGTACCCATGTTTCTCTTTCTTATGGAATTTCTCTGTCCACCCATTTCCATGGTCTGCCGAACAAATGCCCTTGGAAGGCCGAAGTAAGTCGGACGAAGCTTCCATCCCCAATGTTAGCGGCTGTCTTTAAACTGATATACCAAAGGAAGATTATTCAATGGCAAGTTTTCAGCATCCCCCCTTTATATCTCCAGAGCTAGGAAGTCATTGGTACCTCAAACACACTTTGAAACATCCTCTGCTTTAAGAGGAAAAACATTCCTGACTTCAGAATTCCTAAGTTCATGATGAGGACTCAAAGTTGAGGTCACTTGCTCTTTTCTTCCAAGTAGCTAATCACCCTCCCATTTCTCACTTTTTTTTTCAGATAACTGAGTTTTTTTTTATATTGAATATATTCCGTTGCTGCATTGTACATTCCAAAAAGAAAAAAGAGAACAGCCAACTGAGATCTTAACAACTTCCATCGTTCCACAAGAAAATAAAGTGCTATTGGCAAAGCTTTGGGTTTCTAAATGATTTGGGCATTAGAGCAAATGTGGGTGGCATAATGAAAAACAAACAAAAATCTAAAAGTTATTAAATCACCCTCCCTCACATTAGATTGTGTTTAGCTATTTGTTTTCCTATGATTAGACTAAGTCTCATTTTAAATGATTAAAACATTAGAATTGTACCTTTTCACTAAGGCAAAAATTCTGTAGCATGGTTGAATAAGCTTTTGCTTATAGGTAGCTTTCTATCTTTGTTTCCTGGCAGTTCTTCGGGACCCTAACAAGAAATCATTCTACCTGGAAGCACAATGCTATCTGTAACAACACCGGTTCCGCTAGGTCATAAGTGCCAATTAGGATGCTATTCTCGTATGGCCCCAATCATTCTTCTCGTCTTCCAGAGGCCACATAAAGTGAGCTAATTCACCTAGTAAATGAGTCAGAGAAGCATAGAGAAAATCAGTCTATTTTTTACTTCAAAATCCTGAGAGGTCAGTAAAGCATCCTGCCTTTCCCCACCCTCCAATGGTATAAAGCACAAGGAATCCTAACCAGATCTTTACTCTGTTGCAGATATGCCCAGATCTCTAAAGCAACACTGAAGTCCATGTATTTCTTAGAGCTTATTGTGCATCCTCTTATATGCATGTCTTTTGCCATGTCAGTGTGGCACCTGCTACTTCCTCTCCTGCAAATCTTATCAGCAATATGTCAGCAATGTGGTATTGGCCACTGTAGCTCTAGCTACTCTCTATTCAGTGATTATCGTGTTCCAGGCAGTGTTCTGATAACCTTACATATATTAACTAGTTAAACTTCACAGTAACTCTATGAGGTAGATATTATTGCCATTCCCACTTTATAGTTAGGGAAATTTCGTCAACAGGACACTAACTGACTGCTTCCATCATATGGTAGAATGGAGATAAGAAGCCAGGTATTCTGGCTAGTTTCAGAGCCTTTACTCCTAACCATGACACTATCTGACTTGCCCAAGGTAAGAGAACAAATAAGAACAGAGATCCTTTGAAACAAATTAATGCCTAGTTTTCATATCAAAGAAATATAAAGATGTTAATTCTACTTTTGTTGTAATTTGTCATCTCATCTGTCATTGACTTCAGTTTTGTGCCTACTGAAGAAAAAGATTTCTTTGTTTTGTTTTGTTATGGTTTTGTTTTCTATATTTCTTAATTTATAGAAAGTCCCTAGATTTTAGTCCTTGTTTTGAGCTAAGAATTTAGGGATTTGTGCTCTTCATTATCTTTCTTTATGGTTTTAAAGTGCTATAAGGAGTGGATGCTTCACCCTGCCGCTCCTGTCCTTCATACTTATTTATGGTCATGACAGTGCAGTTCCCAAAGCTTTGATGTTAATGGGTACTTCATTCAAGGCACACACAGATGATGCTTTAATTAGCTGTACCACTGTTTCCTGCCAGGGGCATCCAAATTCCCTTCCCTGAATTATAACAGAATTACTACTGCCTTCAGCTCTAACTCAGTCAGGTAATCTATCAAAAATTCCTCCTTTCTTCTTGGGGACCATTGCCTGTAACCCACTTGTTGGTACTAATCTCTGTATCAGTCATGGTTTTTAGTTGCAAACAGCAGAATGAATACTTTGGTGATAAAGGCAATCTATTGCAAGGATATTGGGTAGCTTACAAAATCAACCATAGACTCAACAATCAGGATCCTAAAACATGCAAAAACCAACAGAAGCTAAGCAGCAGGACATGCCTCTGTAGTCTGCACACACTGGAAACTCAGTACTGCAACCAGTGGAGGGATTCTGGATGTTGCCTTTTGCCACTAGACCCTTACCACCACTGCTATCATGGGACTCTTGGTGCTGCTGCCAACATGAGTAATTCTTTACCATCTCTGCATCTCTACATCAAACCCTCAGGAGTCAAAGTCATGGATGGGGCCATCTGAGTGACCTATCCTAGGCCAAGTGCTAGCACAGATAATCCTAGCTTCCGGCAATACTCACCCAGCAGGAGGCAGAGAAGCTTCCTATGTTTTCTAAAATCAGAGTGATGTTTGATATGGGAGACTTAAACAAATGGGAAACTTCAGTGGCAGAAAGTAAGTAATAATTAGTTTTCAAAACTTGTGTACATGTTTTAATCAACTCTTTTATCATAGAGAAAAATGAGAGTTGAGCAAAGGGAAATGGTCTTTCAGGAGATGAAGTAGATGAAGATAATAAGGCAACCATCCCCAAAAACCTTACACAATAACCTCTCATAATCCATCACAAACCACAGTCATATCCAAGATACAACTTTCACTTATTCATGACAAAAATACTTATTAAGGGCCTGTTATCCAAGCAATATGGATTCAATCCATATGCTCAAGGAATTTATTTACTAGATAGCTCATTGACTTTGGTGACTTCAGTGAAACCAGTGAATGCCTTCAGTTCTATGTACATGAAAATGAAACTCACTGTGTCTTTTTCCACTATGATGCTGAAAGGAAATTTATTCACCTGTACACATAAATACCAATAGGAAAGGCCTTGAGCAAGAATGGCAGGCCAAAAAAGGAAAAAAAAAAGTGGTTGGAGGATTGGTATCAGCTGTAAGGATAGATATTTAGGTTTTAGCTTGCAGATTTGTTAGGCCACTGTGAGTTTCCCTGGCACATCAGTGAACCTCTGTTTTAGTTTCTTGACATGTTCAATGGGGTAACACTTGAGTCTACTTGTCTTATTTGTTTTGTCAAAATAAGGAGGGATATTCTACCTGGACTGGGCTTAATTTTGATTCTTCATTGTATACAAAGAAACACACTTTTAAGGACATCAAGTGACAGGTATTGATTGACAAAGTATTTTGCAATCACACTTCATTCTCTACTCCAGTCCATCAGAAAACATCTTGATATCACACAAGCTTCAGCCTGTTTATTCAAGTGGTTTCTTGTCTCTACTACTATTCGTTTTTTTAATTAAACACCCAAGTATTATAGTCATTCTCATTATCCACACACACAATTTCTTAGAAGTATAAAGTGGTGAGTCAAAGGAACTTGAAAGTTGAGAAGTTTTCCTCTGATTTTTTTTAAATCTTTTTTTAAGACAATGACTGAGCCACCCAGGCACTAAATGGGGGTTTATATGTTTAAAGAGTGATCAGGCAAGGCCACATTGAAAATACAACTTCTGAACAAAGCCTTGAGAAAGAAAGGAGGGAGCCATGCCTGTATATAGGAAAAGGCATCACAAAAAGCGAGAAGCACAAGCTCACTGGTTCTGCCAGAAGCATGTCTGGAATGTTTAAGGATTTTTTTTTAAATTCATTTGATAGAGAGAGGGACAGAGAGAGCACAGGCAAGAGGGAGAGGTGAGGGAAGAGGGAGAAGCAAACTCGTTGCTGAGCTGGGAGTCCCATGTGGGGCCTGGTCTCTGGACCTGGAGATCATGACCTGAGCTGAAGGCAGATGCTTAACCATGTAAGCCATCCAGGCACCCTCACTTCTGGAATGTTTGAAGGATAAGTCTAGAGGCTGCTGTGATTGGAACTGAGTGAGTAGAGAGAAGGCTAATCAGAAATAAGGTCAGGGAAAGAATGGAAGGCCAGAATATGTGTTACTCAAGGGATGACAAAGACTGAGATGGGAAGCCACTGCAGGAGTCTCCACTTCACTCTGGTTCATGTGAGATAACAGAATGAGGGAGTGGTTCAATCAAGGGTAGAAGTAGGGAGATCATTTAGGAGGATAACGTAATAATGCAAATGTGGTGACTTAGACCAGGTTGGTACTAGTGAATGCATTCAGTCTGGAAATATTTGGAAGATGAAGACAACAAAATTGGCTGAAAAGTTAATAAAACAGGAGCATGGTTGGACAGGAAGATCAGGATTTTGGCTTAAACATGACAAACTAGAGATATCAAGTAGGCAGGCGACCATAGAAAGCTAGATTTCAGGAAAAAGCTAAAGGCATTTGTATGCATTGAAGATTATCCAGCCCAGTGGTGGGGAGTTGAAACCAAGATTCTTAATGTGATCACAAAATGAGTGAGTTTAGATAGAGAGGAGAAGAAAGCCATTGATATTGCCTTTTGGTACTAGAAGATAAAAAGGTCAGGGAGACAAGGAAGAACTTGCAAATGAAACTAAGAAGAAAAAGCCCATAGTATAAGAGAGAAACCTGAGGTGTGTGCTCACCTGGAATTAGAGAGGTTGAGAGAAATAGATGTCATACAGTGCTCATAGATCAACCGGATGAGGACGGAGACTGGCCATTGGATTTAGAGATGTGGAAGTGGCTGGTGACCTGGACAGGAGCAGTTTTGCTGGAGTTGGTGCTAAAAGCCTTGTCAGCATGGGCACAACAGAAAATAGTGGTAGATCAGTTGGAGACCATGACTGCTACGCTCTTTCTGGCCCCATTCCCTGAGCGCATCCTCACCAACAGTACTACTCACCATTAATTCTAATGAAGTCCCCTTTCAGGCACTCAAGAGGACCACCTCTCCTGTCTTGAAATTATAAGTGGCCACTTGTCTTTCTTTGGCAAATGGATCATTAGCAGAAGTGATCTGTATCAGTTCCAAGTAGAAGCACGAAGATCCGGTGTGTGATTGTCCATCTCTTTCTTCTTCCTCCAGCTCCAGCAATGTTCAGTAAGGTTGGAACTTCATCAGCCTTGGTCTAGTATGAGCAGAAGTCCTCCACAAAGGTGTGATATTCATATGGTGTGAATGAAGAATAAGCTTTGTTGTTTCAAAGTGCTGAACTTTTAGGATCAATGGTTACTGCAGCCTCATCTAGCTTAATTGGACTAATAAAATAGCATGAGCCCCTGCTCTCTCTCTCTTGTACCTGCCAGAATGGTTGCACCTCTACTAACTGACTGACCAGAACATTCTCAACTCTCATTGTGAACTCGCAAGCTCTCTCGAAGATGAATAGTGAATTTCCTCAGTAGCATCTGCAAACTTGGAATGGCAAGAATGAGCCCTTATTCTACCCTAGACCTGGGGTCCTCCTTCTCAATGAAGTGGTGGGAGGTGGCAATAAAGGATGCTTGAGTTTAATGTATCTATGGGAGGGATATGGTTTGTGCATTCAGTGTTAAGAGTCCACTGGATTAGAAAGAAAGCACCTGCTCTCATTTCACATCTGGAATTAGGAAGTTAGTTTTATGCAGAAAAAAAGCACCAGTAAATAATAAGCATTTGGTAATCATTAACTGTTACTTTTGTAGAAACTATTATTCTATTGTCATTGTTGATTTATTATTATATCTAGATGGTCATGATGACATTCAATGTCAAAGTAAAATTTTATTTTGCACAAAAATTCATTTTCCACCACTCTCTGTATACCAGGGCATAAATAAAAGAGAAAAACTGAATTCATTCAACATTTGTTAGCTGTCTGCTGCATATTGCACTTTTACTTAGAAGACTGATGTTGGCCAAGCCATGTTCAGGTTTATTCTTCTATTTTGGCTCCTTGGGGCATGAAGTCATTCATATAGGAAAAGAAAGCCCTCCACCAACCCCATTTATCTTGAGGAGACCATATTTTCCCATGTCAACACACTGATGGCAGTTTTTCTATAAGTTGATGGCCCCCTAACCACCATTCTGCAAGTTGGGAAATTGGACTCAATTGGATTGGATGATTTGTAAAAGCCAAAACGTTAAGACAGAAACAGCGATACACAGATACAGAGAGAGTGAGTTGAGTAAAAAAAGAAAAAAATAAATAAATACCTATGTTTTTAAATACCTATGTTTTTAAAGATAAGTTTATTTCCCATGAAGTATTTCTACACTGTCCAAGTGAATGTATGTTGCCTATAATACACTGAACTTAAACAATGGCAATAATACAAGGAAAATGTAGCTGGTGGAAACCCTGAACAGTGTGCCAGATGACTGTATTCATTCTTGTCCCTCTCTTCCATAAACTGCACCCAGACAGAACATTCAACTCCACAAGCCATTGAGGACTGTGAGCTATTACATCATTATAATGCCATATATATAATTCATTCAGCCTGTCAATTAAATGGTGATAAATGTTGGACTTACTCAAAGGGATCATATGACATATTTCATCTCAAGCCTTTTTTAATAATTTTTATTTTTTTCAATTTCCATTATAACTTCCATCCACTGATCACACGATCATCAAAAAACTGCTCAGCCCCCAAAATTGATGTTGCTTAGTGACACCTGGTAGAGACTGATAGCCAGCCTCTGGAGGGCACTGGAGGCTTGTTAATCTACTGGGAGCAAAAGGGCAAGTGAAACCAACATTTATGTGTCCTTAGTTTCTTCATCTATAAATTGGAAATAAAAGTCGCACCTCCCAAGGTCTCTAAAGGACAACTTACTCGAAAAAAAAAATAGCATATTTTATTTCTAAGTTAGGTACCATTAGATACATGAGGCTGGCAAAAGTTTTATTCTTTTTTTTTTAATTCAGTAAGCATATGTTGAAGAACTATATGCCATCATTCCTGACCTCATAGCATTTTCAGTTTAGTGCAAGAGACTGTCAAGAAAATTTTAACTGAACAATTCAGTGTAAGAAGTCCTGTAACAGATATCAGAAAACCTGCTTCTGAGAAAAATCAAGAAAAGAGAGCAAACTTGGTCCAAGTCTCTCCTTGAGGGATTATCTGAAGATATGGTTTATATACTGGATCCTAAAATATGTTTAGAAAATTTCTGTTTCTGGGAAAAAGGAGTAGCTTGTTTAAAGTCCTGGATCGTTGAAAGGGGTTGGGATATCCATTGTATTAATTTCCTATAGCTACTATAACAAAGCATCACAAACTGCTGGATTAAAACAGAAAAGGATTGTGTCCTAATTCTGGAAGCTGGAAGTCCAAAATTAAGGTGTTGTCAAGGACATGGTTACTTCACAGCTTCTGGTGGCTGCAGGTGTTCCTTGGCTTAATGGCAGCATCCCTCCATCTTTGCCTCTGTCTTCACAGCTGTCTTCTCCCCGTGTCTGTCTTTATGCGCCATTCTCTTCTGTGTGTGTGTCTGTGTCCAAATGTTCCCCTTATACAGACACCAGTCCCATTGAGTTAGGGCCCACGTTAATGATCTCATCTTAACTTGATTGCATCTGCAAAGACCCCATATCCAAATAAGGTCCCATTCACAGGTACTGGAGGTTAGGACATCAGGGCACCCTCTTTTGGACAGGGACATAAATGAAGCCATTATATTCACAGAAAGTTAAGCGTGGCCTACAGGGAACATGGTAGAGAAAGGAGAGGGGAGGACTGGAACCAGAGTGTGAAGAACACAGAATGCCATGTGCCGGAGCGCTTAGGCATGTTTCAGCAGAGAGTGAATAAAGCAGCCTTCTCTTGAAAAAGAGAAGTCTTACAGCAGTGAAAAAATGTACCAAATGGACAGTGACAGTCTTGCGAGAAGGCCATAGCAATTGTCTGGATGAATAGTAGGGAAACACGAGAGAGTCCACAGCCACAGGAAGTTTCTCAGATGAGATGACAGTTTGTCCTCTGTGGCATAATCAAGAGAGGAAGGAACAGAGAAAGATCCCAGTGTTTCTTATTTGGGGCATTGGGTAGTTGGTGAAGCTATTAACCAAGAGATGAACCATATGTGGCAAAGCTGATTGGGAGTTAGTATAAGGAGGAAGCAGCTGAAAAGTTTAATATATGTTAAGTTCACTAGGGAAAAATGGAATTGAAGCACAATTTTGAGGACTACAAATGATGAGTATATCTTGCATTGGGCTAGGTTCTTACACATCTCAAAACTTTAGAAGAGGTTATAATCTTGACTCTTAATATTGAGGTCACAAGGGTAATCAGTTATCCAAGGTGTATGAGTTTTCTGTTGCCACATAGTACATGGTCACAAGCTCAGTAGCTTCTAACAACAGGCTTGTATCTCACAGCTTTGGTCAATGAGGAGTCCTCTGTTCAGAGTCCACCAGGCTAAAATCAGCTCAAGGGCATGATCACATTTGAAGTTCAGAATCCTCTTTCATGTTTACTGGCTGTTGGCAGAATTCAGTTGCTTGAGTTTATAGGACTGAGGTCCTCAGCTCCTAGAGGTTGCCCATGATTTCCTGCCACGAGACCCTCTCCGTCACAGGGCACTTTGCTACTTCAAAGCCGGAAGGAGAGCATCTGTGCTGCTTTGAATGTGTCTAATGTCTAGACCATCTTTTAGAGCACACAACTGATTAGATCAGGCCCACCCAGAATAATCTACCTTTTTATTAACTTAAAGTCAGCTGCTTAGGGGCATTGATTACATCTGAAAAATTTCTTCACCTTTGCCATATAATGTAACCTATCATGGGAGTCATAGCTCATAATAATTGTAAATGCCACCCACATATAGGGAGGCAGGGCTTACACAGGGTGTGTGTTCCATATGGTAGAAATCTTGAGGGCCATCTTAGAACTCTGCCTACCCCTTCAACTAACACAGTTGCTGTTGGTGGAGCAAGTACTGCTCTTTATATCTTCTGACCTCGGTTTTGATGTTATTTTCCAATATGCTGTTTTGTCCCAGTAATGGCACACATCTAATTCTCTTTGGGTAATGAAATGTTTATGTAGGGCCATGATTCTGGAGTCATGAACTATCATCTGCATTCTTATACAAAGTTTATGAACATTTTTAACCATGACTGTGAGTTTTGTCACATACTTACCATCAGAATAAACTAACAGAACAAGAAAGTTGGCACACACTTTAGAAATGTGCAATGCAGGGCGCCTGGGTGGCTCAGTGGGTTAAAGCCTCTGCTTTCAGCTCAGGTCATGATCTCAGGGTCCTGGGATGGAGGCCCGCATCGGGCTCCCTGCTCAGCGGGGAGCCTGCTTCCCAACCCCCTCTCTGCCTGCCTCTCTGCCTCCTGTGATCTCTCTCCCTCTGTGAAATAAATAAATAAAAATTAAAAAAAAAAGAAATGTGCAATGCATTTAAATTCTCTAGATATTCCAAATTCTTCTCAGTTAACAATAAAAGTCAATCACACAACTTTGTAGCAGTTAATAACAGTGATGATGATGAAGATTTGTAATTTGCATTCATACATTTTCTCACACTAGCCTCAAAATAATTCTTGAAGTCTGTTCAATAAACACTGATTTATCCTCAACTATTTATATTGTGGTAGGCTTTGTGTATATAAAATCAGTGAACTGCAGTCTTTTTCCTCACCTAGCTCTAAGTATAATTAAGTGAAATATATAGATCATGTTATTTCATTTAAGAAGGGAAACAAGACTCAGAGAAGGGAACTGCTGGGTAGAGACCACACAGTGCATAAATAGAAGAGATTGCTTGTTCTAACCTTATACCCAGCTGTCTTCCTACTGCTTCATATCATTGTATATTTTAGTGACAATAACATTCAAGTACTTCATATCTAAAGCATTTATGCTTTAGAATAATACTTGAAGGTAAAGACACATAGTACAAAAGACAACACTGAATGCAAAAATGCACTGGTTTCTTTATGGATTCTTCCTGGAACTCATCACACCCAATCAAGGAAGCATCCAACAATGGCCAGTGTACTGTATGGCCATCTTTGTTGTTTCAAACTTTCCAGACCAATATCTGAAAATGAGACAAGAGTAAACTTCTCTCTCTTGCCATAGATTGTATTGTTCCCAAAGGTCAGAAGAGATTTCCCAGGGAATCGCTGCTGGAAAGAGGACAAGCTCACCTAATTGCTTGCTGATTCAGAAGGGGGAAAAAAAAATCCTCAAATCAGTGAGAGAGAAGTGATTTGAGGCCAGGGCAATCAAAGTAGGAATCCAGATTCTTCAAGGAGGCCTCCCAAAGAATGACAATACCACATAAGCAGATGTCCCCAAAATGGCTTAATAGTTTTGAAAATTGCTTACCTAGTATTTAGAGGAGAAAACAACATTTAAAAGTGAATGAAACAGCTTTGTGTCACAAACAACTGTATTATGCTAGATAAGCTCCTTGGTAGTCTTTATTTAGAACTACCTAACAAACTCCCACTGAACCTTATTGTATTTTTATATCTGACTTCTGATTGGCTTGGGTTTTCATCACCTGCCCGCCCCCCCCATCACAGTAAGCAGGAGAGGGTTAAAAAAAAAAAAAAAGCTGAAGTTCTCTATTCTGTACACAGCATTTGAAAAACTTTCTTCTTTCCCATTTTCATCAAGTTATTCAAATTCATTAATGATTGGGCAAAGGGAATAAATTGCTGGCTAATTAAATTTGCAGATGATGTTCAGTAGTGAGGGTATGTGAGGATAAGGGGATAATGTAAGAGGCCTCAAAAGCCTTGTGTTCTATGCATGAGAGAATGGAAGGGCATGAGTCATTTTGTGCAATTACCACTGGCAGACAGAAGAAAAGGCAGAAGGGAGGCTCCTGGAAGAGAGAACTGCTGGAGAGCAGTGAGAGGACATTGTGGGTGGAGCAAGAGATGGACTCTGTTAGCTGTGAGATATCAGTGAGCCATTACTCCTGTCCTGGCCAGCTCCTGGATTCATTTATAGGAGACCTCCTGTGTGTGTAATTCTAGAGAGAAACTTCCAAAACCTCATCCCCAAATGAGGTTTTGATGTTTGGCAGACCACTGAGTCCACATCATATCTCTGGCCACAACACGGCTCCCGAGTTAACCAGTGGGGTTTCATTCATTCTCCAAGTAAAATAAGCTTATTGGAAATGGTATGTGGCTATATGCCATAAAGTGTGTAGAGCCAGACGATGTGTACAGCATATATTTCTCAATGATTAGCTTTGCTCATAGCAAGTAAGGTAAACCTACATCTAGGCGAACACAGACACACTGTGTACATGATGGAGAGATTGCATGCTTTTTGAGCTATACCTTAAGACTTGAAAGAGATTTCTTCCTTAAAGTATACCATCTTGACTTATATCTTCACGTGTTCTACAGACATATATACTCTTCCTTGATGTTACAGATGTTTAGGTGGAAGAAGATAAGAAACTTGCAGTATTCCAAATATGTGCATAGTACGATATGAAATAATTATTTTTAAAATCCTCAATTTATTAAATATTAATGGAGAGCCTGTCCTGTACTAGACCCTTCTATTGGGGTGGAGAGAGGCATACTGATGTACAAAGCAAGTCCCTATTCTCAGGAACTCGCATTCCAAGTTTCTGTTACATTTATGAAGTCCTTACCATAGAGTAATCTAACATATTCTTACCTAAAGTATTATTAATTGGTATTCATTTATTAGTTTACTTTGCACGTATTTATGGGACACTTTCTGTGCTAAGCACTGTACTAGGTAGGAGAGAGCTGCAGAAGTGGATATTTCAGACCTGTCCTTTGCCCTAAAACAGCATGAATTTTAATAAGGAAGACTATCAATTAAGCAATCGGTTCTAATTCTGTGTGACGAGTTCTTTGCAAGTGACGTAGAATTTGGTACAGAATGATTTGGCAAGGGTATTTCATCTGCACTGAGATAAATAACAGTCCTCTCAAAGGAAATATGTTTAAGCCTAAATTGGACAGATGTGTAGGAATTGCTCAGATGGACTGAATGGAAAACTGTGTATTTCAGGTAGAGGGGTAGCAGGAGAGAGGGTGAGAGGGAATATCTCTTTACTGTAGGGCATGAAAGACATTGATAATGGCTAGAATGTGCCATGAGGAGCAGAATGTGAAAAGTCGAGGCTGTGGACACAGATATGATCATGGAGATCCTCACAGGCCATGCCAATGGATTTGTGTATTGTCCTCAAGATGACAGAAAGATCCCAAAGGGTTTTAAGTGAGGGCAGGTCATGACCAAAGTTATGGTTTTTAAATGGTTACTCTGGCTTCGGTGTGGAGAACGGACTTCAAAAGGAAAGAGTGGAAGCAGGGAGGTGATTTAGAAGGTTATTGTAAAATCCAGGCAAAAGAAGATGCTAGTCAGCCTGGACTCCTGTGTTGGCAGCGAAGATGGCCTAAACTGGTATTTAGGAGGAAAGTCCAGAGGATTTGTTGAATGGTTAGAGATAGGTCAAAGGCAGAAAGGTGAAAGGTTTGGGATAGGTAACGATTTGCATGTGGTTGCCATAGTAATTTGGGGAAGAGAAGGGTATGCTTGACTTTGGATATCTGGAGTGTGAAATATCCACATCCAGATAATCAGTGAGCAGTAGAACAGGAGCCTGGAAAACAGGAATAGGCTAGACCTGGATCTTGGACTGCAACTTCTGTGGTTGGCAAAGCAATACCCTACACATTGTGCTTATTCAACTAGATTTCCTCCTAAAAATTGATGCTGGGACTCTTCCCATCATACCAGAGTATGGCCAGCCCCCGCTTTGTCTTGTCATTATTTTGAGAATAAACCCATCCTCGTCCTGAGATCTGCCTGAAGTAACTTGTCCAAGTCTTGCAGCTACTAGTGGATAGACGAGTGGAAACCTGAACCTAAGTCTACATACTGCCAACCTGGTGTGCTTTCCTTTGTTCCAGCTCCCCACCTCCACCCCCAGATCACATTAGCCCACCTATCCTCAGTGTCTGTGGTGAGTCTCTTACTCTACTTACTCTACTTTCAGCTGGTAGAGGTATTCATTTTTTTTCCCCTGGGTCATGATGCAGGTCCCCATGTGGGAGCTCCTTCTCCCTGCTAACGGAAGCCAAAGGCCTACATGAACATGAGTTCCATTTCTCCCCAACCAGCCATCACTGTCACAGACTGACCAGTCTGGCAGGGCTGCTGGCTACGAGCAGACAGGTTGACTGACAGGAAGCACAGATCTGCCGCTCACACCAATCTAGGCAGGCCAAGGATGGAAAATAGGTATGCTGGGTCTGTCTGGCACTGACAGCTTCTGCCACCCCAACATTTCAATCAGCACCATGTTAAGCTAGCCCTTGTGTCACTCAAAAATAGTCTAGCACTAGCTCCAGGGGAGGCTTCTAGGGAGCCAACTGAGTCCCTGGGCTGCTTCAGAGGAAGGGGTTACCAGGTCCCTCGGCAGCATCTGCCACACCTCCTTTCTTGCCAGATAATTAGGATACAGTCCAGTTGGGTGACTTTATCCTACCCAAGGAAGTGACAGCTAATACTGGGCTGGCAGAGGAGAGCACTCCGTAGTTCGTAATGACTGTCCAAATCGGCAGGAGCTGTCTGGTGCATCCAAGAAGGGTTGAGTTTTATTTATTTTTTCTTTGGGGAGGAGGGGGAATAGCAAGGCTAGGTATGCTTTTGAAATGTGAATCTAACTACACTGGCACTTACATTTACCTATTCGTATGGATGTAACAGACTTACACAATTACCTAGACACAAAATGATCTCTTCATATATAGGCTGATTTATCCACAAACCACAAGCATGTATGCACGCATACATGTCTGCAAAAACTCATGTGCTAATTGTGTGCTCATAAACACACATGAAGACTTGCATCCAGATGCACACATACGGAAAACACACACGGACACATAAATATATTTTCTGCATATGTCGGTGCACACAAAAACAGAGACATTGAAAGTACATGTACAGAGAATGCAGATTGATGAACTCATAGACACAGGCAAATACAGATATGAATATATGTGAAAGGACAGTTGTACAAATGCATGCACCTGTACGCATACCCACACACACTCTTTATCAGGGATGAATTTAAAGAGAAGGGGAGAAAGGATGAGGAATGTTTATGCACTGAAGTTTCTACTTGCCATCACTCAGATCACTTTCAAGAGTGTAAAACAGAAGAGGGGGAAAAAAATCAATTCCTGATAGGAGAGGTTCAAGGAGCTGTGAAATCAATTATATTTTATTTTCAAATATCATTCAGAGAAGTTTACACTCTTTCAGAGAAGTCTGGTCTTGCCGGGGGGCAAAGAACCAGCTGGAAATGGTAATGTGAAAGGCACTGCCAAGTTCAAGGCAAAGGCCAGTGCTGAGGTCAGAAATGACGCTTTCATCTTCTCAGGCAGAAGAAGGGGGTTGGGAAGGTTTCAAGTGCCCCGATTCGAATAATGGCCATAAGGGCTAACTGATGTGACACTGGTCACCTCATTGATTGCTGAGTTTGACTTGGTCAATTCACATTAAAAAATAAATGTATGTGAGATCTGAAAGGAGCCTTAGAAAGCTCCTTTAAAAAAAATACAAAGAGATAAAAAGGCTCGAAGAAGAGGCGCGACTTGCCCAACATCATCCAGGAAGAGGGTGCAGAGCCTGGGACTGAGCCCAGCCAGCTGGTCTCCCAGCCCCAAACTTCCTGCTTCCCCCATTAGACATCTGCCTTTAGAGCACCCCTCCTACCAAGCGGAACTTTGATTTCTCAAAGACCTTTATAAACATGTAGCAATTAACTCATGCAATATCAGGGGTATTTAATTACAGATACCAAGCTAAGGCCTGGTGGTATCATCAGGGCCAGATCCAGGTGGTATATGTTTAAGAGTGGCACAATCCAGTCAGGTTTCCATATAAACAGTCTCCCTGTCCCATGGGATTACCTTTAGTGCCAATATATGCTAAAGGTGTGCTGGGTCCTTGATGACCAAGGCTGGGCTCTAGAATACATAGCAGGATGCTGTAGAAAAACTAAAAGCCAAAAACCCAGCACACTCTGAAATCCAGAAACCTCAATAAACAAATAAGCTCAGCAAAAAAAGAAGGGATCAGGGGAGAGGGAACACAGAAGGTAATGTTGAGAAAGGTAGATGCTACCGTTTCAAGCTTCACTTTTCTCACTGGAAAAAAAAAAGTGGAGAAGAATAAGCTAAACCTGGATTGCAAGGGGTTTTAAATTAGTGAACTTGCCTGAAAATGCATTGTGGACTTACTGGACAAATGTAAAGTATATTACTGTCTATAGGTCTTAGGAAAGGAAAACATTATGCCAAAAGCTTTTGCTTTTTATTCTCCTCCTCCTCCTCCTCCTTACTCCTCTTCCTCTTCTTCGTGCTGTATCCCCTCAGTGAATGTCCTTGCTGTTCCCTGAATTGAACTTGAGTCATCCTTTAAAGACTGCCCAAGGGAGCTGATCTGAGCTGCCATCTCTCAGGACCATATTGCTGAAAGAGTCCTTAGACATGATTTCTGGCATTTTGCATTCCGGTTCTGGGGCGTTTTAAAGGATGTTAGTGCCATATAATAGTAGATTTCGTAATAAAGAAATTTTGCAGTATGGTACAAACAGGATTTTCCTCTTGTAGATTCCCAAAACACAGAAGCATCTTCAAGGTTCTGAGAGGGCTTTGGGGAAGCAAACCTGGTCAATTGTGTTGAACATGTTTCTAAAATGTTTCTAAGTGTTTTTGTCTTATGCCACTCACTCCAACCCTCAACCTTTTTTTCTTTTAATGTTGCAAACCTGTTAATATCTTAAAGAGGAATTTTCCACAGAACATAATTTTGGTTCAGTGCCCTCATTTTAAATAGGAAACATCTGATGAGGGAAATGAGTTAGCTATGATCAATGTAGCAAATTAATGATAGAGCTACACTTCTCATAGTCTTTCTCTTCTCAGAGTCCATATTGAATACAAGTTAGTACCTGGCTATACTCTGTCTTAATGTGGTATTTATTAATTTGTTTACATTTTTAAATGATGTAATGGGTATAAAATCAATCAACATCATCCCTGGAACATTTCATTCATTCAGTAAATGTTAAATCTTTTCAAATACAGTCATCTCCATTTTTGTGGTTTTCCCAACTGGATCATGAGCTCCTGGGAGGGGTCATATCTCCTGCATTTCTGTACATTCCCGTGGTTTATACAGTCCTTCTAGACACACCAAGCCATTCAATAACTGCTTTCTCGTTGCCTGATTAAAAATCAGAGGCAGCCCCAGTTTTATGCCCATTGGAAGAAAGGAGAAAGCCTGACATTAAAGCAATAAAATGAGCCATTTCCCCTACAGAGTTAGTCTAACATTAATAAAAGCTTCATGTTGCACTATTATCCTTCCCTCTTATTATTTTCGTGTATTTCATGCTGGATATAAATGTCAGAACACTTCATCTATCTGCATTTTCATGGGGTTTATTGCCACTGAAGGAACACATGTTGTGGCTTGTGGCAAGGGAAATCTTGTTCTCGGTGGTCTTCCCTCGCCAGCCTTGCCCACAATCCCGCAGCAACCACAGAACTGTGGAAACTTGTGCAGGAGCATTGTGTCTGTTGTCATAAGCCAGGATTTGGAACCCACCTCTCCTGTTTTCCAATTCTGAGGTTATGGGCAACTTGCTTCTCCTCAGGGAAGCAGATGTGGTTGTTCTGAAGTATCTGTTTTTCCAGTCACCACATCTAACCCTCCTTCATAGAACCATGATTTTATTCAGATATTGATCCATTCTCTTCATGGTCAGATGATTCATGGGAGGAGAGTCTTCCATCAAAAGCAGGGATAGATTGATTAAACCAGAGGTTTTCAAAGCTGGCATACCTCAAGATTTTGAGGCTGTGAAAGGAAGACTGGAAGGCTTGTGAAAACACAGATTGTTGAACTCCAGCTCCAGAGATCCTGATCCTAGAGGTCTGGCGAGGGGCCCTGGTTTCTAAAAAGTTTCCTGGTAAGGTTGATGCTACTGGTCTGGGGCTCCTGTTTTTTAAACCACCCATCTATGTTGATTGAGCTGTTCCCATTCCCCAGTTGGTCGGGTTCTGATATTTTAACTTGCTTTAAGTTGTCCTTCCAAGAGCAGAACCCAGTATGGGTTCAGTAGTGTATTGGGGCATGCTCCTGGAAATCACTGTCACAAGGAGTCATTCTGTGAGGAGCCACCTAGGATGAATCAGTGGCCGGCCGCCTCTGTGCACCATATGCCGCTGCAGACCTTCTGCGGGACTGAAGTTTTACCCACTAGGAAATGAGGAGGTCAGATTTTTAAATCCCATCCTCACTTGTTTCAGGTTGTTAACTTAGGACTTCAACTCCTTGGCATTTCCAGCCTGTATGTATTCCAGAGGCAATCTTCAGACTCAGAGATAGAGTTTTCTGAGGAAGAATCAGGGCTTAGATGTGTTTGCCCAGTAAATGGCAGGTGATCTGGGTGTGGGCAGATGGCATAATAAGGTGGAGCACCTGTCCTGTGCACTACTGATGAGCACGTGGTACAGATCCGGCCGGTGACATGTGAGGGGTATCTGCTTGGGGACTCTTGTCAGGGTTGCACTGTTCCTTTTTTTTTTTTCCTTTTTAATTTTTTTTTTAAGATTTTGTTTTTTTTTATTTGAGAGAGAGTGAGCACAAGTAGGGTGAGGAACAGAGAGAGAAGCAGGCTCCTTGCTGAGCAGGGAGCCCAGTGAGGGGCTCAGTCCTAGGACTCTGGGATCATGACCCAAGCCAAAGGCAGCTGCCCAACCAACCAACCCAGCCAGGCATCCCAGGGTTGCACTGTTCTTTTTTTTTTTTTTTCCTGGGTTGCACTGTTCTTAAGAAGAAAATTGTAGAAGAGAAGTATTTTCCTCTGGATGTTGTCACATCTGAATAGGATACTGAAATTGCCATATCCATGTCATGACCAGGAGAAGTGGCCTTAGGATGGAGGCACTGCTGAGAAGAGCAGAGTGGGGAGATTGAAGCAGCCTGCATCTTTGATGACATCACTGGGATGCTGACCTATCATGGCTGGAGCCGCCCTACCACTGGATTTATTGTGTGAGATGTAACAGATAGTGTCATCATTAAGACTTATTGGGATGGGGGTTTTCTGTTACTCATTGCTGAAACACTTCACAGAAGATTCCCTGAAATGCAAGATTGAAATGGTGCTTCCCGCTCCTACCGCTCAGAGTGTGGTCCCAGGTCTACAAGCCTCACTGGGAGCAGAATTTCAGGCCCCACTCAGACCCACTAAGTTGGTATCTGCCTTCATCCTGGTCCAGAGGTAATCCGTGCACACATTCAAGGATCAGAAGTCCTACCTTACAGATTAAAAGAGCTGATGTACAGGAATCACACTATGCATGTTGAATTTGATTATTATTTTATACTGACACCGTGGTGCCTCCTTCTGGTCCTCTTATTCCTCATTCCTTATTTAAAAATAAGATTAAATCAGACTATGGAAATTACCCAAATGTGAAATTCATTGCTGGTTAATTAGTCTGGGAGGTAATTTTTTTTTAATGTAGGAGTTAGTTTTGCTAAATATTAATGAGCAATTAGAATTCCATTCTGAAAACAGACGGCATTGTGAGTTGAGGGTGAGTAGAGAAAGGTGAGGAATGAAAAGATACATAAGTAAACATGGTTATATATTAGGATTACTTTGCGGGCTTGTATTTTTTCTAAGCCTGACACATGGCAACTTGAATGAAAGTAAAGCAACGAGCACAGGGTGACCCTCATAAACAAATGCATCATCTGCTGGAAAGATAAGAAACAAATAAAACTCTCCAAATCAAGCACATGCAAGCTCTTTTACCATTTTTGAAGGGCCTGGAATATGACTTTAGCCTGAGATATCCCAAAGCAGCATTTCTTAAAATGTGTTCCTCAGAATTTCATGGATTAAAATAGTTGTTACTGAAATAATGATTCTGTGGTCTACTAAGTTTGGAAAATGTTGGGGGAAAAAATGGTAAAGAGGTTAATGGTTTTACTCATTTTTTTTTAATAGTACGTCAGTATTGAAGAGGCTAATTTCCCCATTCCAGAACTTTTTTTCTGGAATTTCTCTGACAGCTTCCTGCGTTCGACCTCTCACCCCCACATGACACTGTCGCTGTAGAGCAGCCAGTGTAATATTTTCAAAATGCGAATAAAGTTGGGTCCTTCTCCTCCTCCAAATGCATCAGTGTATCTTATATTCATATTTTTATTTTTTCCTCTGACATCCCCAGCAAACTTTTCCTTTAGCTCTTCTGTGTTCTTCTCAGGTCATGGTTGACAACCTCCCCCATTCTTTCATCATGTTGGGTATGTCAAGATATTTCTTATCTGAGCTTTCAGTGTACTTAAATGTCATTTTCTCAGGATGATTCTCACACCCCCTCCATCTCTCAGAACACCCTGTAAATTTCTCTCAGAGCAAGTTACAATTCATAGTAATCTTTCTATTCGAGTAATTAGTTATTTAATGTTTGCCTTTCCCCTAGAAGAAAATCTGTAAGAGATCTTATTCACTATCCTGTCCCTGTGCCTAGCATAGAGTCTGATGCATAGGGGACAACCAGTAAATATTTATTTAGTGACTGAATAAATTGTGAATCACTAACACAGAAATGCATGGGGTTTTCAAATGCATTTGAACCTGGGGGCTTTTTTTTTTTTCCAGCCTAGAAGTAATATTCCATGGAATATATTTTGAGAAATGCTTTTCTAAAGTCAATTCCACTCCTCCTAAGTGTGAAGAGGGGAATATAAGTTATAACTACATTTCAAGCTCTGACTAGCTGTGTGACCATGGGCAAAGTTATTTCAACCTTGAGACTCACTTGTGGAATGATGAGCCTGGATGACATAATCTCTACAATCCTTTACAGCTCCCAAATTCTGAAGTTCTAATCATACAGAAAGAGTACCACTTTCACTTTGGTCATGGCGTGAGCTCTCCAAGAGTCAGGCAAATCAGGCTGACCTCATTTCACTGTAGATACAGCCTCGCTTGGTAGATCAGGGAAAGGAAGTCGATACAGCATATCTAGCTTTCCACGAGCCATTTCACAAAGTCTTCCCTGATGTCTTTGTAGAAAACAGTGAGGAATGGGGGCTTAATGGAAGTATGATGGGCTGGTTTTGTAACTGGTTGAAAGATGGTCCCCACGAGTGCTAATTAATGGATCAGGGCCAAGCCTGAGGACAGAGAATGGCAACAGCCTGCCGGCTCTGGCCTTTGTCCTGCTCCGTTTAACGTTTCTATCAACGTCTTGGATGAGGAGTAAAGGCTCATGGTCATCAAAGATGCAGGTGACATGATGGTAGGAATATGTTGGATGACAGAATTAGAATTCAAAGTGTCCTGAACAGCCTAGAGAATGAACTATATCTGAAATGGGGGGCGTAGGGGTACCTGGGTGGCTCAGTCATTGAGCGTCTGCCTTCGGCTCAGGTCATGATCCCAGGGTCCTAGGATAGAGCCCCACATCAGGGCTCGGTGGAAAGTCCGCTTCTCCCTCTCCCACCTGCCCTGCTCGTGTTCCCTCTCTTGTTCTGTCTCTCTCTGTCAAATAAATAAATAAAATCTTTAAAAAATAAAATAAAGTAAAATAAAATAAAATAAAATGAAATGAAATGGGGGGTGTAGTAATACAAAAGGAAAGTCCAAGAGAAAGAAGCAATTGCAAAAATTTATAATAAAAAAAAGTATGTAAGCATCTGTGTGTGTGTGTGTGTGTGTGTGCGCGCGCGTGCATGTGTGTGTATGTTGTATGTACGTGTGTGTGCCTGGATAACTTTTGGGGGTTTTGTTGCTGGTGTAATACAAATAATAAAATAATGAAAGATGGTCACCCTAACGTGAATGTTTGCTACACATCAAAACTTCATAATTAGAAACCTAACATATAAAACTAGGTAATTAATACTCCCTATTCAGATGGGACTCACAGTACGACTTCCAATTTTCAAGAAGGGAAGGCAGATTAGAACATGATCACAGAAAAGTGAACAAAGTAGTGAGCAAAGAATTGAAGGAATTGAGATACTGTCTATAGAAAAAACAACATAATTTTGGAGACCAGGATTTTTCCACTTTCACTAATCTGGATTCTGTGCCTCTCTGATGTAATTCCTCAGTACCTGAAGCTGTCATCATTCACCCATCACAGTATATATTTCATTGCCTGTGTGTGTCTTTCATGAGGCCAGAGGCTCTATAAGGTCAGAGTTTGGATCTGTCTCATCACTGTCAGCTATCCTGTTACTAGTTTGGAATTTGGAGCATAGACTCAATGAGATGGTAAATAAATAAATTATTATTTTCCTTAAGTGTCTTTAGTGTTGTAAGGAAAGACTATGTTTATTCTTTGTAATCCAGTAGATAAGCAAAAGTATTACCTGCAGGTGAATATTTATTCCACATAATAATCATAGATTTCCTTGGGGTGCCTGGGTGGCTCAGTGGGTTAAAGCCTCTGCCTTTGGCTCAGGTCATGGTCTCAGGTTCCTGGGATCGAGCCCCGCATCGGGCTCCCTGCTCGGCAGGGAGACTGCTTCCTCCTCTCTCTCTGCCTCCCCCTCTGCCTACCTGTGATCTTTCTCTCTCCCTGTCAAATAAATTAATAAAAAATAATCATAGATTTCCAAACATGCCAAGGGCTATTGGGACAGATACTGAGTTTCCCATCACTGGTAGAAATCAAGCCAAATTTGGCATTTGGAGGACCATTTGGCTGAAATCACTATAAACAGAACTCAGTTCACATATTCTGTTTGCCTTGGGTGACTTTTATATTCCTTAAAGCTTGATTTTGATTCAGAGATTTGTTCTACAAGGTTTGTTCTGATCCAACAGAATGACAGGTTATTTCCTGAATATTGTTTGCCTTTTTGTGCATCCTGGTCTTCAGTCTCACTATTTAGCCAGTCCATAGCTCATCCAAATTCTGTGTGTAAAATCCTACTCATCCTTTGTAAAGGCTTCCACGTTTGGCTTTTGCTTAAAACATTTAATGAACAAATTTACCAAAATGAATCCCTTGCTCTGAATTTCTGCAGAATCTTCATTCCTCTCTTATGCCCTTACCATTTTCTGCTTTGTATTATAGAGTTAGTTGCCAATCTGACTTACTAGCAATTCAAAATACTGTAGAGGGAACATTGACATGTGCAGGTAAATGCATATATCCATCAGTCAAGGGGTTTCCCTTTTGTGCCTCACTTATGCTAAAACCTCCTAATGAAAACCACAAGATTAGATTGATTAATTCAGATTTTTAAATATGCACTTAGTTGCCTATGAGCATGGGAAGTCCTCCTGGTATTTTTTCATTCTATACAAATATATATAGAAATAAGTGTCAGACCTATTTTTCTTTGCTGCACAATCGGAGAACAAAATCTACCCATCCTCAAGGTATAGTTGAAATAAGGGTGAGAAAATGAAACACACAGACCAAAGGAAGGCAAAAGTGAAGCAAGTGAAAGCCATTGAAATCCACAGTAACACTGGAGTGGTGGAAAGAAATCAGGTTGATAATATCTGTCACTTCATTTTAGTGGACAAATTAGTTTACCAACATGTGGTTTCTTGTCTGGCAGGAAAAAACTTTTTAAGAAATCGTGTTGTGATTATTTCATATTTCTCTTTAAGCACCAAATATTTATTCAATAATATTTGGATGGTTTAAGAGTAAATGAGTAAATGGGAAGCATGGGGATTAAATTCCCCCTTGGAATGTGCTTTGGTTTTAGAAGAGGGCAAAAGTTGGTGGAGGAAGTCTCTGCCAGGCATATGCTTAGTTTCTGGAACGCCGGACATCATCTAAGAGTCTTGCTCTGCTTTCCCATCACCTGTACTCCCAACACTGGCTCTTTTTTTATTTAACAGTATGGTAGTAATTACTTTGTCCATAGCACTGGGCTTCATGCCACGGAGAACCAGATGGGTTTCCTAACTCTAGGGAACTATTATTGATTGAGTATCAATAATAGAATTCAGTGTCAGTCAGGGTCCTAAACTCCTTGAAGGTATCAGTGTATTTAATATTTACAGTGACCAAATGAGAAAGGTAACATAATATTTTGACTTTGTACCTTGATATTCTCATTTTCCCTCATGATATTCCCATTTTGAAGATGAAGAAACTAAGACCGAGTGAGGTTAAGGATTCATTCAATGCTAAAGAGATAGCAAATGTGTCAGCTGGGCTTTGCACCCAGGCAAACGGCTCCAGTATTTTTATATTGAACTTCTACCCATCTCTGCTTCTCTACCCTACCACTAGAAACCATTTACTCGTAGCTAGGAATTAACACACTGCCTAATTTTGTTCTCAAGCCTATACCATGAGGCAGAAATTCTTCCAGTAGTTTTATAGGTGATGCAACTGGCTCTTAGAGGCAGTTTGAGAAAATGTATTAAATTCACAGAACTAGTGAATGGCAGGATATAGATTTGAACTCAGATTTCATCTAACACTTGCCTCAGGCTAATCTGTGCTCCAAGAATGGCTCCTGAATTAAGTACATCAGAATTGCCCACAGTGGGGTGGTGAAGCTGTGCTGGATAAAAAAAAGAGATCCAGATTTTCAGTCACCCTCACATAACCACTGAAGCAGCCTCTCTGAGATGGGGCTTTAGGATCTTCACTTTGAAAAAGTGATCAGCTGAATTTTGACTCATAAGACTGAATGCCCGGTGCTGCCTCCAAGAACCCCTTGTGAGGAAGAGGTATCCATCAACCAACTAGGGAATTTAAAAGGAGAAAGAAGATGGAAATTTATTGAGTGGGGACTAACAAAGGAATGGAACAGCTTAAAAAATACAGATTGGAAAATCAGGTAATTCTAGAAATCATCTGTTTCTAGAGTCATTTGCAGGGCTGTGGTTGACAAACAGTTCTGGATGCCTTGTGGGACCTTGAGCATGGGAAGCAGGAGAGTGGCCAGGATGGTAGTGGGCAAGGAATATGGCTCTAGAGTCAATTCCTACCTCTCTTTTTTGTCCTTTAACTTCAAGTGAGTTGTGAATTCATTCTGCATTTAAAATTCTCTCTGTAAGAGATTTATCTCGTTGATTCTTATACAAATTAAGTGAGCTACACAGTTGACACACAGTGGGTATTCAGTAGTCTCTTACTTATTTTCTTTTCATTATTATTTGGCCCAGGAGTACAGGTCTGTAAATCATCAGGCTTACGCCTTTCACAGCATTCACCAAAGCACAAACCCTCCCCAATGTCCATAACCCATCCACCCTATCCCTACCCTCCCACCCCCCAGTAATCCTCAGTTTGTTTTGTGAGATTAGGAGTCTCTTATGGTTTGTCTCCTTCCCGATCCCATCTTGTTTCATTATTTTTCCCTCCCTACCCTCCACAAACTCCCATCCTGCCCCTCCAGTTCCTCATATCAGAGAGATCATATGATAATTTTCTTTCTCTGGTTGACTTANAATTTTCTTTCTCTGATTGACTTATTTCGCTCAGCATAATACCCTCTAGTTCCATCCATGTTGTTGCAAACGGCAAGATTTTGTTTCTTTTGATAGTTGCATAGTATTCCATTGTGTGTCTGTGTGTGTGNATGTTGTTGCAAACGGCAAGATTTTGTTTCTTTTGATAGTTGCATAGTATTCCATTGTGTGTGTGTGTGTATATATATATATGTATATATATATATATACACACACACACACACACACACACATACACACACATACACACACACCACATCTTCTTTATC